>CAUYSK010019406.1:0-34475 GCA_963575035.1 Avahi laniger | reverse complement strand
TATAAGTGCACATGTAAGAATAACTATTAGATGTCAGGCAGAGGGGAAGAGGAAGGAGGAGGAGGGGATGGGTTTATGCATACACAAAGAGTGTGATGCGCACCATCCGAGGGATGGACACACTTGAAACTCAGACTTGGGAGACAAGGGAGGGCAAGCGTAACATATGTAACCTAAACATCTGTACCCCATAATATGCTGAAATAAAAAAAAAAGAAAAAAAGAAACAAGGCAAAATGTTACCATCTGTTAAATTTTGTGTGTAATGGGGGTAGTTTATGGTGAGGTTTATTTTTTGGATTTGGGGGTTATGTTTGAAATATTTCTTGGTTAATTTTGTAAAGAAAAAAATGGCAATTAGTATCACATGCTACAAATAGAATCTACTTAATAATATATATTAAAATAAATATAAACTGTCAAAATGTTTAAGTCTATGTATCACTTAAAATTATCTTCCAACTCCTTCGAGAAAGAGTAACCTAAACTGGTACCTATTAGGGAGTGTAGCTAGGTGTCAATCAGCCACTTGCAGTAGGCACTCTTGCCCCCCGGAGGACTGTGATTAGAGCACATCACCATCTTTGCCTCTCCCCTCCTGCTCCCCTCATTACTGAGGAGCTTCCCATTGTCAAGGCCTCCCACAGGCACCTTCTTCTTACATGATCACTTCCAAACCAACTAGACTGGGTGTTGCCGGGTGTGCACAACAATGCTCTGAATCATAAGACCAGGTTAAGTCATGCTCATTAGCTTCCATTGAGGAAGTTGGAGGAATATGTAGTATACTTTTGAAACAGAGTTCCATTTGAAATGGTCAAAATAAAAAGGGGTGTGATTCACCTATTGAGAAAAATGATTTATATGTAATATTTCTCAATGATGTCAGATAAATGAGGTTATGACTTTAAATAAACAACTCCTTGCTTAAAATACTTATAATGAATTACAATAAATTTACTTAAGAATATATATATATATTTATGGACCTATTTTTCAAATTTCCCAGTAGTTGATATTAACTTTGTGTTTATCTATCACGATTTTGCACGTTTGTAGCTCTGAGAAGCAATATAAGGACAGACTCAAGTCAGAATACCTAGATTTGAATTGCCATGTACTAGGTATCAACTACATGGTATTGGGCAAATTACTTAAACTCTCTGTGCATGTATCACCTCATCTGTAAAATGGGAATTATAATCGCACCTTCCTCTTACAGTCAGTGAGAAAATTAAGTGCAAGTGCTAGAAACTGCCTCCTATTATTACATGATATATTGCTTTTGATTCTCCAATTGTTTCATAAACCATATTTCTTTCTGCTCAGTTAAAAGCTTTAGACGGTGAATTAAATCTTTGTAACAAATTTACAGTAACAAATTATTAGATTTACATCATGTATTAAATTACATAAATAATGAATAAATAATAAGAGAATCCCTGTTATTTCAAGTTTTGCTTAGTAGATATTTAAAGAGAAGAGTTTTTTTCTAGTTATAACACAGTTTGTCTACCATTTCCTAGCAGTATCACTGGTGGAAGAATTTATGTTTGACAACAATGGTGTGGAGACAGTGTGACTAAACTTGACGATTGGAAATATCCATGCTTCTTATTCACATGTATTATATTTGAGTTGATTGCATCTTTATCTGACTAAACTCTTTGCTGAGTCACTCTTTCTTGGATGGAATGTTATTTTTAGTAATGGATCGTTATTCTCCCTCCTTACTTAGGATTATATCTTCCTGGCACAAATAAGGGCAAATGTGAAGAACTCTTCTGATGCATTATTCAGAAAATCGGAATCTGAAGTTGGTTTATATTAAGTACAATTGAAACTAGATCAAAAGGATGCAGTTTCTGTGTAGGCAAGATTTTCTGCAGGGGGAAGGAATTTCTCTTTATCTCTTTGCATCATTTTAATGGTGAGAGCACCTGATTTTTAGTCAGACTAAAAGACGTTCATTTAGCTCAATTATTAATTCCTTTAGCTCTCAATGATCCTTTATGTGGTTCATCATGTAAATATTAACTTGAGATTCAAAATAATGAATTATTTTCCCCTTTTATTTTTCTAGATGATCTAGATGATATTTATTTATTTTTAACTCTGTAGATTAAGGTTTTAGATTTTTTTTGGTGAAACATGTAAGGGGGTGAGGAATGCAGGATAGGACAAGGGAAAGAACGAAGCAAAGACAGAGTTTCAGGAGAACTCTAGAGCTTTGAGGAGTGGATTGCACTAGAGGATTGCTCTGTTCCCATAGGCAAGGGGCTGGGCTGCTATACCCCCTCATCAGTTAATCAATGGCTACAGGCCTCCACCAGTCACCCCATGGATGAAGTAACAACCATGTAGAAGACCTTGTCTTATTTCCTAGACCTTCTCAGTTCTAATCATCTTTGTCTTCACTTCCCTCCTCTCCACTTAGCAGCCATGCAGAGGTCTCTCAACAATGATTTCAAACTCTAAAATAATTGTCCTTGCCCAGAGCTACCTTCCTGCCACTCTGCTCTCTTTCTTTCTCCTACTGAACCTTCCTTCACCTTCACAAAGACCTCTCGTCCCTCCTCTCACTGTCACTTCCACAGCAGGCCTGGTCCTCATGCCCAATCACGTCACCCAGGCTCTCGCTCTGCATTCAAGCCACACTGCCCCCATCATTTCATTCCTATGGTTCGTTTGCATAGACTGTCACCCCCAAGTGGAATGCCAGTTTTACCTTCTTGACCTGACAAACTCCTTCCTACCTTTGAAGAGCTATCTAAAATGTCACTTCATCTAGAATGTCTTCATTTCACTTGGTCACGGAGGGTGGTTGCAGTAGGCATTTGTTTTGCGGCCTTCTCATCATCCCTATTCTCTTTCTCACCATCCAAATTTCCTTTTGAGGAATTAGAGATCTTCCCCAATTTATATATTCTTACAGGAATATAATGAAAAGCCCTGTCATCCCCAACTAGGTCTATCAGACACATTCTCCATGGAGACTGGACTGGAAAAATGTCTAAAAGGATTGAGTTCCAGTACATTCCAGGAGCAGCCCTGCCTCTCTGCCTCTCAGAAGGCCTTGGTTCCTGTTCTCCCCACTGATTTCATAAGCATTTGACAGTCTCCCAATAAGTTCCTTTTGCTTAGGTCAATCATATCAAGTTTGTGTCATTTGAAAACGGAGAATCCTTTTGTGCTCCCACAGTGTCTTACTATGTAGTGCCTACCACATGGCATTGTAATTTTATGCAATCAAGTGTGTCTCCACTGCCAGGCTGACACAGTGTCTCAATAATCACAATATCTAGCACTGTGTCTAACACATGAACAAGTGAAAGAATGAATGACAGAGAACAAGTTGTCCCTAGCTCTCCTCTTTCTCTTTAATATCTGAAGCAAGCAGGTGGGTCCTTTTTGTGTCCCAAAGATTTGCTTCTAGTTATTATTCTATAAGAATATTCTTCATCAACTCCATTATGACAAGTGGTATGGATTAAGGACTAGACTTGATTAGGAAAATTTACAGTTGAAGAATCAGCAAGAAAAAGCATCGATCCCTACTTCTCCTATCATCCTACAGAGAGCAGAGCTGGGTTCAGGGATTGCTGGACACCTGGAAAGTCTCTCTGCTACACTGTCTGCACGGAGTATAAACCTGAGAAAGAGGTCTTATCAAAGGTGGGCTACTCAGGCCCATGGAAAATTACAATCCCTCTTGCATTTAGGAGGTAGCCCTCGAGCTGAAGGGAAGCTAAGTTTGGGCGCCTCCTTTCCCACAGGGAGAAAAGCCAATTTCTTTTCCATGCAATCCAGAGACAGCATCTCTATTAGTTTCCGGAAGCTGTCATAATATAATATCACAGACCGAGTGGCTTAAACAACAGAAATTATTTATTTTGTCACAGTTCTGAAATGCAGAAGTCCAAGATCAAGGTGCTGGCAGGGTTCGTTTCATTCTAAGACCTCTCTCCTTGGCTTGTGCATGGCCACCTTCTCCCCATGTCCCCATGTGGTCTTTTCTCTGTGCATGCGCATCCCTGTTGTCTCCTCCTCTTCTTACAAGGACGCCAGTCATATTGGATTAGGGCCCTACTCTAATGGTCGCATTTTAACTTAATTACATCTGTAAAGACCTTATCTCCAAATAAAGTTACATTCTGAGATATTGCTGGTTAGGACTTCTACATGTGATCATGATTCAGCCCGTAACAGCATCCAAATTAGATATGGAATAATGCTACAATAATAAGAATGAGAAAGTCAGAAAATGTCAACAGCTCTCTATAGATTATGTCTCTGACAAACACTGAAATATAAATTTATCTAGTTGGAGCATTTTCCTGACTTGCTGCCACCTTAAATAGTGCTCTGGCACATCTACTCCACCCTCTTATTCCTGAGGCTCATCTGCAACACTTTTCTCAAATAAGCCTGGAGCTCTATCAGAGCAGAACCACAGGCAGCGACTGCTTGGCCATTCAAGGACTCCGGACCCAGGAAGACTCTTTGCATCAAGTCCAGGATGGTCACCTCAAACCTTGTCCTAACTATGCTTTCCCCAAATTTGGGAATTGTTAAAATACAAGAAAGAAATTAAACAACATCAAGATAAATCTATCTGATAATTAAGCCCTCTTATAGTAAAGAAAATTTGTATTTTAATATATTTGGGAAGCCAAAAAAGAATTAAAAAGAAAAGTAAAAGCCATGGGTAGAAATTTGTAGTGGTAAATCCTTTCTCATGTGTGTATACATGCAGAAGCAGCCTTTCAAAATTTATTCTCACTCTTCGAAAGCATGTTAATACAACCGATTAGTATTCCACACACAAATTAATAGGTTTTTCCCATTATATTTCCCCCTTTAATCACGATTAGATGCTAAAGGTATTACTATATTGGTTGGATAACTTACAGCACTCAAAATGATTTTAAATTGGCTAAGCTAAAATTTTTTTTTTTAGGTTTAGTTTTAATTTTTTAAGTTTTAATTTTTAATTCTTTAAATAATTTTTTTTTTATTTAAAAAGGAAAGTGGGGGAACTCTGATTGCTTGTCAGGAAGAAGAAAAACAAGAGCCACTCATTGTCTGTGCTCTTGTTAATGAAGCATTAAATCCATAGTGCCTTTTCTTCGAAATGGCGTCAGGTGCTATAATGGACTTCAAGAGGCACTGTGAGGTTGTGCAAGACTGTGTGTGTGTGTGTGTGTGTGTGTGTGTGTGTTTTGGGTGAGCGTGTATCTACAAGTCTGACTCTTCCTCCAAATGGTTTTCCCCATCTATAAACTGATGATAATATTTTGAAAACTGCAAAGTATTATATAAATGTTTGGGAAATACCATTGTAGCAGATAAAATTTTATTTTTTTATTTTCCTTAAATCCTAAAAGAAATTGATTCTGAGCTCCCATCCTATAAGGCAAGTCATTATTGGTATTCTCTCTCTGTGCCTTCCTCAAGGTTTTAGAAAAGTTCTGGGGAAGGGGAGAAGTCTCAGGAAGAGAAAAAATTTTAAGAAGATTCCCTCCTCTTCTCCTAGGTGCACAGGTCATCTGAGAGATGCCTGCTGCCCACGTCCTCGTGTCCTCATGTTCTCTTGCAATCTTACGGTTCTGACGTTTGGGCTGTATGCTCAGACACGGGAATCATTGCCAGCCGGGGCCGAGAGCCTGGTGCCGGAGATCCTGCCCCTAGGGTATACCAGGCAACCCTGCCTTCTGCTTGCAGAATCTTGCATCCTTTTCCTGGACTGGGAACGTCTCTCTCTCTCTCTCTCTCTGCTACCATTAGAACTATTTGTCTTTCTTTCCTACCCTCCGGATCCTTTCACTAAAGACAAGAAAAGGGGACTTTTTTTATACAGCTTCTGCCTTCTAACCCATCAATGTTCCTGAGCTAAGAAATAATACCAAGTGATCTCCCTGAAATGCAAAGGTTAAAAACTAAATAGAGCAAAACTCAAAGTAACATGCCAGCACGTTATGTCAGCACATTATTTTTAAAATATATAACATAGAAGTAATATTGTTTTTATTTTTTCTTGTTTATCCATATGTAGTAAAAACTCATGCAAAGAAAAATTTCACAGATGAAGGAGATCAGCTATTTGAGATGGG
This sequence comes from Avahi laniger, assembly GCA_963575035.1. Lineage (NCBI taxonomy): Eukaryota > Metazoa > Chordata > Mammalia > Primates > Indriidae > Avahi > Avahi laniger. Next base: position 28,362 of record CAUYSK010019406.1, on the reverse strand, counting down.
CACCAAGATTCTCCGGCAGTCTAAAAGCCAAAAACAAAAAGCAGAGTAAGTATTTATCCAGTTACCTCAGCCAAGTTACATTTCCGGGTTAAGAAAAATGAACAATCCAAAATCTGCTTTGTCATTAAAAGCTTATTGGGATAACGAATTAGCTTATTTGCCCATAAGCTTTTGTTTTTAAAAGGATCAAATTGTATTTAAAGAATCCCACAAATTATCACCCTACACAAACAAGAGAAATGTGTTTGCGATGGGGTCCTTGCATACTAAGTGAAATGCAGAATCAAGGCCCTGATCTAAGCATTCAAGCAAAAAAAAATAGTTTTGCCTTTAATTTATTAGATATTTTAAATGAAAAAATGTGTTATTTGAATTAGAATGCTTTATTCTGCCTAACTGAGCATTTGTATAGCACCTTATGGTTTTTAAGGCATTTTCATGTATGTGATTCCATTTTCTCCCCGCAACAGTCTTAGGAGCTTTATTTTTCCCCTTTAAAATGTTGGGAATAGAGATTCAGATATCTTAAAGTAAGTTGATCACAGATACACAACTGGAAAGTAACCAAGTTGGGCCACCTGATCTTACTCTGTGTCCATTTTTTTCTTTTCACTCATTTACCTTGTCTAAAGGGGAGGCAGAAATATCTTCTCCCTGTGCCCCCCAGTGGAGGGGTACAACTTGAGGTCACCCCTCAAGGCTCTAGTTGAAACCTTGGGTCAAATCCTAGCTCTACCATTTATGGCTATGTCATCTTGAGTAAGTGACTAATGCTCTTTGCGGCCTGGGTAATATAACCAAGCTCTTAGAACAGTGCCTGGTACCTAGTAACCAGGAGACAAGAGTTTGCTATTTTTATCTCTAGCCTCCTAATTGGTAAGTGGAAGGTATGGAGCTGAAGAAAGCAAAGGTTTTTTTAAACCAATAATAGGAATGGGCCCTAATCTCCCAAGAAGGATACATCTCTTGTTTTCACATAGACTAGGCAGTCCAGCCCTGGGGAGGCATCCGAGAGCTGTAGTAGCCAGGCCCAGACAGAGCAGCAGCAGTATCTGTAAGTTCTTTAAACCTGAAGCCTCTAAGAAGAGTGTAAAAATACAGAGGATAAGAAACACTGAACTATGATCCTGGTCATAATGACATTAACATCTTTCATTTCTCAAGTTCCCATTTTGTGTTAGTTGTTATTCTAGGTACTTAACGTGTAATATTATTCACCGTTTACAATAATACTATGAGACATAGATTATCATCCCCAAAATACAGAGGAGGAAATGAAGAGTCAAAAAGATTCTGTAATTCTTCCCAAGAGACAAGAAGAAGGAAGTGAGTGAGTTGTTTTTCTCTCTAGGGAAAGTTGAATTAGAAGCTCTTTGTAAGAGCAAAGGAAACCATCCCCAGCAAAACCTGGGCCTCACAGTGAGCATCCCTGGGAGCTGTCAGGATGATGATGGGATAAGATCAGACCCCAAAAAGACAATCCGGCCTAATACGGCAGTCATCTCACTGAGATGCCCACTCGGTGGTTAAGTTAAGAATAGAGAATTCTCCACCCAATCTAGATGAAAGAACAATGGAGTTCTGAGCAGGGGCTGGTCCTGAGATTTCAGATGAGCTCTCCCTACAGCCAGGGAGCCCAAGGAGATGAAGGGGACCGCTAGATGTGTTCCATCATGTCCAGGGAAACTCTGGATTCAGCCTGATGGGACAAAAATCACTTTTAGAAGGTCCCAAGTAACTATCCACTTAATCTTGAAGGGAGCCTTCCTCTTTGGTCTAAAGAACAGGAAGAAAATTCAGTTCTAACAGCAGAGCATCCATCAGTGTGGGAACATTTATGCCCTACCTGAATGTCATTCAATCCCAAGTTATTTCTGACCAGACTGTCCTGCCCAAGTCCCTGCCCAAGGGTGACAGAAGGGCACTTTGTTTGCCATTTCCAAGGGGTGGGAGCATACAAGAGAAATACTAATTATTTTGGCTCACACGCATCCACGTTCTGGACCAATTCATTCTTTCATTCACTACTTAACATATGAGCAGAAAAAATCATTCAACAAGTCAGTGCTGTTAGAAGTACAGATGTTATACGAGCACATGTCAGAGAGAGTAAATTTTTCTGAGTGAGTCAGGAAGCCTCAGTGACAGCCAGGGTAGGTCCTTCATTAAGAATCACTCCCCATCAGCAGAGAAGTTTTGCAGATAAGCCATTGTTCCACACCAAGTTTCTGACGTGCCCTCAAGAAGCATTCAGCCCTCCTCCCGCAGCACCCACCTTAGCGTCCAATGCCAGATCTTGTAGAGATGATCCAGATACCTAATTTAATTGTCTTCGGGATCTGTCCCTGCTGCCTAGCTCCTCCCACCTCTTTCCTGTTGAAGATTGTAGCTCAGATCTCAATCTTACCTTACCTACCAGCAACGTTCTCCAGCCCTGGATCCTGTTTCTAGTATCCCTTGTATCACCTCGGAGTTTGCTGACAGACAACCCATGTGCCCACCCTGACCCTGGGATTGCAGACAAGGAAGATTTGTTTTGTGGCCTGTCGCTGCTCCCTGAGACCAGAGACTGCGTATACTACTGCTGAATATACCAGATACACTATGGAATACCCCTGCAGCCCATCTTGGTGCCTGCTTGTCCTGGTAGGCTATGTAGCTACCCCGCAGCAGGAAGCATGTGATGGAAAGGCCCAAGGGAGTCTGTATCCCAATGTCAGGCCGTCTTTCTGATACCTATCCCCAGGTGCCAGACATTTGCCTTTATTGACCTTTGAGACCTTCTACCTTGTTTGCCTTCTAGCCTCCAGAATCTCAGCTTGTTTTGACCATGATTAATTTCTTTTCTGACCACCTAGTTTCCAGTTTTCAATTTCTTCTTGTTCCACTGGAGAGCTCACCTTCTATTTTGACATCCAGGACTCTAATGCCTACCTGGATGTTTGTCTGTCTGAGGTCCCTCCTGCCCAGGCTATTTCTCTCCAGCCTTTGCCCAATAGCATCTTATTTTAGCATCAATATGGATAGGCAGTACATAAATTTGAGTCTCCTGATCCTTCTGAGTTGGAAGCAATGGTAGATTTGTGTGGTTTTTTCCTCCTGCATTTGAGTCAAGGTCACAGGTAGAGGTTAATGCTTTCTGGTCTTGCTACTACCAAAAAGGAAGTTACAAAAGGAAAAATAAATCCCAAAATACCATCTGTCTCTGACACATGTTTTGACCTTGCAGGACTCTCCATCACTACTTGTTATACAGATCAGGTCCAAGTTCTGACTGGGACTCAGAAAATGTAGTGTGAAATAATCTTGTGGCACCTATAATTTTAATCACTAAACTTTCACACCATTTACCTCCTGATTACAGGCAAACAATTACCATGTTATAAAGCTTTAGAATCCATACAACAGTCCCAGTAGTAATAGCTAAATTTATTGAGCACTTACTCTGTACCAGGCACTAGGCCAAGCCATTCATATGGATTATCTCATTTAATCTTCACAGCAACCCTATGAAGTAGGTGCTATTATTATCCCCCTTTCATATACAAGAGAGGCACAGAGAAGTTATGTGACTTGGTTGAAGTTTTCCAACTAGTAAGCGGTGGAGCCAGAATTTGAACCAGGCAGTCAGACTCAAGAGCCACTAAAGTTTGGTTTGGTAACTGTTTTTCCAAAGACTTTGGCTTTGCTAAGTTGAAGAATATATTCTGTTTTAGTACATTATTTTGGGATACGAAGGGGATTGTTACTTTCCTGATAGTAACTTCCTAGATGGGACATTCCAATTTTGATTATTGTTATGTTTTTTGAATTCATTTTATAGAACAAATATTCATAAATAATGGGGGTGTCCATGGAAGAGTTTACTATTTTAGCACAAATGCCTCAATTTTTTACTTCACTTGGTGTGTAAGCTTGAAGCATGATGTATCTTATATATTTCTCCTTTTTAATAGCTTCATTTGTCAGATATATTTGAAATTATGAAAAAATCTACTGGTATAGAGATGCAATGGACTTCAGCTAAACTGTATTATTATAGCAATAACAACTGGGTCCTCCTTGTTTGAGAGAAGTAGTCTGAATAGTAATAAAGAAGGCAGCAGAAAATTTCAGTTTTGAAAATCAAACTTTTGGCTTCATATTCTTGAAACAGAGCCTACCTACTCTTTGCCAAAGCAGCTGACATGGGAAACTTGAAAGCTATGGAGAAAATGGCTGATGCTCTGCTATTTGGAAATTTTGGCACGCAAAACATAACAGCAGCTATCCAATTATACGAGTCCTTGGCTAAAGAAGGATCATATAAAGCCCAAAACGTGAGTTTTGAAAAAAAAAATGAAACCTTAAATAGCTGCATCCCGAAATAACCATAGACAAATACCATGTGAAAGGAGTTGAGCAACAGTCTTCCCACTCTGCTGCATGAACCCAGGTATAGGGAGATCACCTTAACACACTGGAATAGTGGTGTCAGGGCAGGAGAGCAGCAGGAGCCCTGGGCAAATTGTTCTAGTGCCATGAGTGACTTTTAGAAAGGGAACAGATCTGCTCTCTAATCCACCTTCCTATTTTCCACATCCATGTGTGTGCGTGGAGATAATTTAGGACCTCCGAACCTCTAACATAGTTAAATTTTATGTAAAATGTATTCACTTATATGAAGAAATATGAAACTAAATCTATTATCTTCGGGTGATATGTTTGCCTGATTTTTACATTTCAAATATTTTATGAGCTAAATGTAAATCCTTTTCTATTGAATAAATGTATTCCATTATATTCTAAGAATAACATAACCATTTCATAGAAAATCTAAGGGGAAAAAAGCTCCTTGGAAGCCAATCATCCTGACTCAACTACTGTTAGGACTGCTTTGTATTTCTGCGTGGCTTCTTTCTTTGTGCATCTCTCTTTTTACATCACCCTAATCACAATGCAAGTGCACATATCATTTTGTTTCTGGCTACTTCCACTTAATGCTATAGCAAAAGCATGCTTTCATGTTGCTATAGTCTTCTTTATGAAAACTTTTCTGATTACAAAAGAAATTCATGCCCATTAACCAAAAAAATCTGAGAACTCAAAAAGCATAAAAAAGAAAGTAATCTAAAAGCTTTCCCCTCCACCGAAAAAAATCATTTTTGTTACCATCTAGTAAAGTTCAGAAGCTAGACTCTGGAGTGGAACAAATCTAAGTTTGAATCTACTCTGCCACTGCTTACTGAATAAGCTACTTACCAAGACCTTTTCCTCTTCTTCTGCATGAGAATTTGACCTTTGTTTCACTCTGTAGTTCTGTTTCTCTGGTAATCTGGTACAAGTAAAATACTAACTGTTTTTAGCTAAGATTGCTTATGATAGAAATTACCTCTGATTAGCAAACTGCTTTCGAACTGGGAGAAACTATAATGAACTATAAATACCTGATGGTGGCAGTACTTATTATGGGTGCCCTGGATACCGTTCCCGTGGGTTGTTACATGGGGAATGAGGCTATTACATCAGGGTGGCTCCTGCTGTGGGTCTCTTCTCCTTGCATCTGAGCCATCTTCTGAGGAACCAAAGACAATAGCTCCTGGAGGACTGTATGAATTGCTGTAAGGACTCCTGCAGAAGGAAAGGCCCAGTGCTGCACTGCTGGCACACTGTGGTCCCTGAGCCATATCCATGTGAGTAGACTCAGGGCAGATGTAGCTTATAGGAGTGTGAGTCTGTATATTTAGTTGAACCAGAAGAAGTTGGACCAGAAGACCCCTCCTGGGTGGGGCAACCTCTCTAATTTTCATCTGTAAAGTTAGGATAATGAGAAAACATTGGGTACTGTGTCTGTCTGGTTCAACGCCCTGACATTTAGCACAGTGCCTGGGATAAGAAATGTAAGTTGAAGGAGGAATTAATTAATTAATTAGTGATGAATGAATTTATGGAGTTATTGTGAGGATTAAAATAATGTGTGAAGGCACTTAGTTTTGTACCTGGAACATTGTGATAATTTGTTATAAAGAAAGGATATGTGGGAGGGTCAAGGATTGGGGAGATATTGGTCAAAGGATACAAATTTTCAGTTAGACAAGAGGAGGATATAAATAATATTATTACTCCCACTATTATTATTCTAAAATTTTTTCTATGACTGCATAGAATTGTTTTACATAGATGAGATAATACTTTAGTTGCTACTTCCTAACCTGCTCCTTATTCACTTAGCAATATATCATAGATGTCTTTTCATGTTAATATGTACAGATCAACGTCATCACTTTAAAGATCCATATCATTTTAATCAATTTAAGTTGTTCAGTACTGCTTTTACCTCAGGGGATTTTTCTTGAAGTTACGTATTTCAAGAAATAATACGAGAAACAGATTTTTAAATGTTATAATAAAACATGAGAGTTGCTAAACCTTCATTCCCCTTACTTGGCTAATCAAAAATGTAAAGTTCCAAGACAGACCAAATGTTACTGTCATTTCATAACTAAGAATGGTATTACTAAAGACCCAATATTATCATCACTCCCACCGCTAAAAATAATATCACCTAATTCCTTTCCAAACTAGTGAACATGAATTTTATTTTTAGTGAGTATGTAAATTAACTAAGTCAATGATTGTTTCTTGGATACTTACTATGTGCCAAACACAATCTAATTGATGGGGAGGAAAAGATTAGTAGGTTATAGTCCTTCTAGGTTAATCTGAATTATAAACAAATAACGATAGTACAATTTAGGTAGACTACAGTTAGGGCATGTATAAAATGCTTTAGGCACAGAAGAGGGCCTGACTAGTTCTACCTAAGGCAGGTAAAGAATGCTTTAAGGATGAAGTGACATTTGCACTCAATCTAGAATATGCTATAAAGGCAGTAACAAAGATTTTGCCTATCTATATTTAAATAAAGCATTCAATACAAGATCGAAATGTTACTCCCAGAAAAGAAATTCCAAACTAATGTGAATGGTACCAAAAACACATGGATTTTACAGGTGAAGTTGGAGTTTCACTCTCGTTAATGTGGTTATTGCAACTAGTTTGTGTTACTTTAGTTACTGTGATTATATCTAGTAAGTTATATCTAGTTAGTGTTACTGTAGTTAGTGTGGTTGTTGCATGGCCACACCCACCCTCTAATCCCAGCTAACTATCAATTTCTTGCTATTGGTTTTAAAGAAAATAATGGGGGAGAATGTAATTGGCTGAGTGCTAACCCAATGCCAGGGAGGAACAACTCAATGCATGGTCACTGGCCAGGTATTATCATACCATCTTTGTAGATAAAAACAGGCATTGTTAGAACAGTGTTACAGGAAATGTCTAGTTACAGACTTTAAGAGTAGCATGGTGTGGTTAGTAAAGGAGGGGTTTCCAAATCAGAAATTTTGACCATATGTGAGTTCAGATACTACAAGGTTATAGCTCCTCCATATTTTGTTCTTTTTTTTTTTTTTTTGGTATCCCTGAAGAATACCAAAGATTCTCTATACCTTGGGTTTCCCAAATCTGAAAAAGAGATTGATACTAAAGTTCATACTACTTCGCAAGGTTGCTGTAGAAACTAAATAATATCAACAATAGCCCTTAGTGAATGTTGAACAACATTAATAAATACTGTTGTATAACAATTTAGTCCCAGCAACTTTGTCTTTGGGATTAGTCAGTCCTGGCTTTACATCTCAGACCCAAAATGTTGACATTGACCTGATATGCAAAATTCAGCCATGCTATTTACTGAAGTACTGAAATGCTACAATATTGGCTGGCAGAAAGTCTCTGCCCAAGCCCCTCTTTTGCCCTCCCTGACATCCTGGACACTCGTATTCCTCACTCAGACTCCCTTCCTCCTGAACCCCAGTGATATAATAACCACAGTGTTAAATTATAGATGGGAAAGGAGCCTCGAGGACCCTGCTCCAGCACTACAGCTGGATTAAATTCCAATGCTTTGCTGGATTTAGTTCTACATTTTGACTATCAATTTCTCTCGTCACTATAGGAAAATTTATTTCCAATTGCAAGTCTTCTTGCTGTTGATTTATTTCCTTGCACAAAGAACAACTATTAAAGAGATTTTATGTCACACACAATGCCTAGTTCAATGACTGGTTGCTGGGACCAGGTTGGCCACAGGCCATATTGATCACAGCTCTCTAAATAGAGCTGGCCAGGTGACCACTTTTCTTCTCAAGCTGTTTGTGCCAGCCCGATACAGGAGTCCCGCCTGTACTGCAGGAAATATTGCTGGGAACTGTGAGGACAGTATAATAACAGAAATGTGGCTACAGAAGATGGAAATGTGGATTGATATGATAATGATAATGATAATGAAAGAGATTAGAGAAATAGAGAAAGAGAGAGAGAAAATGAAGACATCCACTATCTCTTGGCAGGGGGAGGAAAGAACAGTCAAGAGATACTGAAATATAATCGATGGGAGGAGGCTGGAGTGCCAGACGTCTAAGTACAGACATGAATTAACAAAGAAAAACAAAAAAGATAAGAATTCATATTATAAAGGGGAATGGGGGGTAAAAAAATGCAATATTGGGATAGGGAAGCCCCTTTCGAAGCTGGATGGAGGAAATGAGGCATGATTATTTCTTTTCATGCACCTTGAATGGTTTACCCAGCAAGAATCCAAATAAACCGAAGGAAATACCAATAAGGGCAACAAAAGCAACTAAAGTTATGAACGAAGTCGGTTGAATGGATTTTCAAAGAATCTGTACCTTCTGAGTAATGAGAACTATTAATTAATAATGAGAACTATTAACTAATCTCCATGAAAATGATGGAAATTAGGAAATTTCAAACAATTATGCCCTAGAAGATGTACTGTAAGATGTTGTACTTTCCCAGGCTGGAGGTAGATATGTTATGTATTTTTTATTTCTCTGATCTTCATTCAGGAGGTAGAAATTTAGAATTAGAAAGATTCATTCTTTTCTTGATATCGATGAGCCGTTCTTAATAGGAAATTTGTCTGTTAATTTGTCAAACAAGAAGGTAGGATTAAACCTCATTTGCTTTAAGACTCTAGAATGGATCATTTGCATTGTATTACCCTAAAAACTTAATTTAATGGTAGTGATTTCTAAGTGCTGGTACTATTTGTGGCTATTGTTTTCTTTTTAAAAATACTTTTCTGGGGTTTTTTTCCTCTAAATTTTCTATTCATGGGTATGTATTACTTTTGATATCAGAAAAAAATTATTGAACTTAGATGCATGCACTGCCTTGGTTACATGGTTTGTAATAGTTTTACTATGAATTATAAGAAAATCCACTCTATAATATTAATATTATGTAAAAATAACCATAACTGGTATGTAAAGGAGATAGACATAAGTGACTGCCTATTTTACTATGCTTTGTGATTCTAGAATAATTCTATCTCGACAATCCACATTTTCTTCATTTATTTCAGATTTGGATTATAGAAGTGTTTCATAGAAGGACTATAGTTATTCACACTGTACTACTACTTAAAAAAATCATTTTTAGTGTCAACCTAATGATCAGTTTGATAATTCTAGAATTACCCATGTAGAGCATTTCTTCTTGATGTTAATTTTCTTTTTGTATTAAGAGTACAGACAGTATCTGAGTTGTTCATTATGGTTGATTCACACTTGTTTGGTATGCAATTTGACCTAAAAGTAATGATCATAGATGCTTTCAAGTCTCATATAGTAATTAAATGGAAATTGATTAATCTTTTTTTTCCTTTAATAACAGTTTCTTATATAAAAAGTAAAAGGAGGAATATTTAATTTTTAAATTGTTATTATGGAACTCGAGTCATTTACTTCAAAGTACAATAAATATCATTTACACTTAACTCTTTTCATTCAAATTGCAGCTTCTATAACATATCCTTAAAAAACAGCACAATGGTTGAATTGAGAATCAAGTCTTATAAGCAACCTAATTTGCAAAGTTTGACCTTTGAAGACCACTGGAAGTGTCATGGATGTCATCACTATTATGTAGTTTCTCTCAACCCACAGCACTTCTCTTTCTTGGACTGATTTAATCATTCTGTAATCCGTGTCATTTCATCTCACCTTTATCTCAGAAAAAGACCAAATACAAAAAAATGATTATTGTGAAGTCGTTAGGTGACAATGCCCAAATGGAAAGGAATGGGACAGTGATGACTAGATCAGAATGCTTACAAAGTGACAGCTCATAACATCTTTGACTTCTTCTAGTGTACTGGCATGCTTTGAGAAGTGATTTTTAGGAAGAAGAGAAGAGCAGAGAAGAGAAAGGAGGGTCAAGAAAGAAAGGAAAGAAAGAAAGAAAGTTAGAAAGTTCAGCACTCCAGAGAATTAATTCAAAATCACCCATTGTTATTTTTCTGCTAAAGAGAAAGAAAGCATAACCTTGGGTCCGTTATTTGCAGCTGTTAAAATCATGGTTTCAGTCTGTACTTTTTAGAGTGAGCTTTATACAGAGGATCACTCCTCTCCCCATAGAATGGAAATTAACTCCCTCACAACCCACTTCACAACTTCATGAGCTCACAGATTTCTCCAGGAGGATCAGGACAAAAAATGTGCTAGGCTCTGCACAAAAGGATATACTGTTGGTGAAAGCATCTGAAAATACAGCCCCAAATGAATAGAAAGTATCTTCATTTTCTTATATAAAGGTCAGTGTATTTGTTTACTGTCAAAGTTTCTGCATAATTAAACAATATTCTAAACTGAGCAGAATCAAAACCTGCCAAGAGTTGTAAGAAAAATAAAAATCTAATATTGGCTAAAGATATCTTTAAAAAGAGCTAATTTAGCCATTTTGAATATATATTACAAGGGTTAGAGGAGTACCAGGATTTCAGATGCCTTTCATTTGTATTAATATCCTTTATGGTCAACTTTTCCAAAAAAGGAAGCTTTGAGACTAGAGCAATTGAAATCATAGAAGATATTTTTTCAAAATTTTCAGTATATATATTAGGTAAATGACAGAAATTATACTTATAAGCCACATATTAGAGCTATTATGCTTTGGGGAAATGAACTCTGTAGTTAATATCCTAGTTTAAAAAGTAACACAGTTCTTTGTACTTGAAATTGTAATTAAAAAGTTGAAGAAATTATTCCTTTTCTATTTTAATTGTCAGACCTTGGTGTATTTCAATTTTAGGAAGACATTTTACAAAGTCTCATGTGTTGTTCTCATGAACTAGACGAAAAAATACAAATGAGGGCTTGATAGTGGTAGATGGAGAGTGGTAATGGATTGGTGTCAAAGGGATTGCAGGTCTCTGGCAGTGCTCCACAGTGCTTGTGACTCTGTGCTCCTCAAAGAACTTCATCAACTAGTGAGTTGAATAGCCAAGGCCAGATTGTTGTTCATGTGAAGCATGGAAAGGTAGGCCTATGACCAATGACACTCACAAGAGTGTGGAATGAACTTCTAAGAATTGTGGCAGAAATGATAAAGCTCCAAATGATTAGAATCTCAAAAATGTTAGAAACACCAAAACATACTTTTACAATTATGTCCTGGCAAAAAATACTGTTATAACTTTATTAAAGGAGGAATGGGAGGAGGAAAGGTGATAAAGTGCTATAGACCCAAATCATCATCTATTATAGCAAATCTACAGATAATGCATGAAATGTATAAATTAAGTAACAGCAAGTAGTAGCAACTTATCTAGAGTCATACTGATGGTAATTATCAGAAGAAAACACTAGAATAATTAAAAGTGGTTGTCTATGAAGAAAGGAATAAGGAATGACTGGGAGAAGAGCAGGGCATCAATCCTTATATTAAAAGCTCTTTAGACCCACTCAAATTTTAATTTTTAATACATGTGCATCCATTAGTTTGACAGAAATATTTTAAAAGTTAAATTTAGATATTAACCCTCTCTCATCAAAATAATTATGTTTCAAGTGAAAAACTGAAGTCCTTTCCACTAAAAAGGAACCAGTGTCTTTGGAAAATGTCAAATTCCAGGTGTAGGGAATAAAATGTACAAGATGATCTTGAAATATATTATTATACCTGGATAAGAAGGAAGCTTTCAGAAAATGCTAGGGTCATGACCAAGGGGCTGAGGAGCCCACTTCAATAGGCTCCCACTGGCCAAAGATGGAACAATCAAACACCAAAATGAATAATGATTGCAATGGACTGAAACACCTAAAACATGTTTAAATCCATTTGTTTATAATAATACTTAGAAACAACACTCACTAATCACGTTGGGGGATATTAGAGAACCAACTCCTAGCATTTTGAAAACTGACAAAGGAAAGAAGTCCAGCATTAATCTTGCCTATTCTATACAAAGTATACCTCAGAGTGCACGTGATGAAGGAAACTTTTCTGCGTACAATTATTTCAGCTAATAAACGAAGAAGGAATGACAGAATTTGAATGTCATCAATTTTCCACACCTAATGAATCAATGGACATAAGCAATGGTCATCCGTGGCTGCTAACATCATAAAGCAGAGATGAGAAACTACTGTACCTCCTGATTAAAAAAAACTAACACTTTCTTCACCTCTTGCCAAAGGAAATTAGTGAGATAGTTTTGTTAAATAAATTACACTAAGTCTACCTACCAATTTGCAGAAAAGACAATGTTACAATCGGCAAAATCCAGACTACTAAGAGTAACTCCACAGGAAAAATGATCTGATTTTTTCAACAACAAAGTAACAACTGAAAAAAAAAAAAGAAAAAGAAGAAAAGAGATGGATAAGAAATTTATTGATTAAAAAAGAAACATGCTACCCAGTTGCAATGTATTGATCGTATTTGGATACCAATTCAAACAAAAAAACTGCTAAAAAAAAAAAAAGGATGTCTTTTCATTGATTTGTGTCTTCTTTAATTTCTTTCAGCAATGTTTTGCAGTTACCTAAAAGAAGAAGTAAGATTATCTCTGTTCCCAGATGACATCATCGCATATGTAGAATTTCTAAAGATTACAAACATATATATATACACACACAACTGTTAGAACTAATGAACAAATTCAGCAAAGTTATAAGATACAGAAATACTCAAAAATCAAATTGAGTTACCTACAAAACGTTGTAGGTTTTGCAGTTTACCTACCTAAAAGTCTTTTACCTTCTTAGTTAAGTTTATTTCTAAGTATTTTATTGTTTTTCATGCTATTGCAAATGGAATTGTTTTCTTAATTTTCTTCTTGGATTTTATGTTATTAGTGCATAGAAACACAATTGATTTTTGAATTTTGCTTCTGTTAACATATGTAGGGGAGGAAAAATTTTATCTCTGCCCTCTTAGGGTTTTTTCACTGGTAGGAAAATAATTTGAGTAACATTTTAGATGGTCAATTTGGCAATGCCTATTAAAATTTTCAATGCATATGTATTTTGACTCAGCAATTCCATTTCTAGTTATTTACTCTAAAAATAGATATACCTGTGTATATACAGGAATTCTTTTAAGGCTAGGGGTGATAAACTCCCTCAGCTTCTGTTTAACTGGGAAGGTCTTTATTTTTTCTCATTTCTGAAGGACAGTTTTGCCAGATGCAGTATTCTTGGTTGACAGCTTTTTCCTCTCAGCATTTAAAATGTATTATCCCATGTTCTTCTGGTCTCTAATATTCCTGCTGAGAAAACTGCAGACAGTCTGATGGGAGCTTCCTTGTATGTGACTAGGCTTTTCTCTTGCTGTTTTCAACATTCTTTGTCATTAGCTTTTGACAATTTGATTATAATATATCTCAGTTTAGACCTCTTTGGGTTCATCTGAGTTGGGATTATTTGATCTTTTGAATTTAGATGCTTATTTCCTTTCCTAGATTTGTGAATTTTCAATCATTATTTCTTCAGATAACCTCTCTTCCCTCTCTCTCTTCTTCTTATTCTGAGATTCCCATCATATGTATATTGGTCCACTTGATGGTGTCCCATAAGTCCCTTAAGCTTTCTTTATTTTTCTTTATTCCTTTTTCTTTTTATTCTTCTAACTCAATAATTTCTACGTGTGTTCAAATTTACTGATTCTTTCTTCTGTTTCATCAAGTCTACTGTTGACCCCTCTAGTGAGTTTTTTAAATTCAGATATTGTATTGTTCAGCTCCAAAATTTCTGAGTTTTTAATAGTTTCTCTTTGTTGATATTTTCATTTGGTTCATGCATTATTTTCCTGATTTCATTTGTTTTCTGTGTTCTCTTTTAGTACATTCAGCTTCTTTAAGATTATTTTGAATTCTTTGTTAGGTAATTTATTGATTGCCATTTCTTTAAGGTTGTTTGGAGAGATTTATTTTGATACTTTCATTGGGCCATGTTTTCCTACTTCTTTGTGTGCCTTGTTATTTTTATTTATTTATTTATTTATTGCTATGATTTGTGCATCTGAAAAACAGCCACTTCTCCTAGCCTTTACACACTAGCTTCATACAGGGTAAGACCTTCACCAATCAGCAGTTAAAAATTCTGAGGGCCTCTCAGATCTTTGCTGGGGATGTGTCTTCTCTGGGTTTGTGAGTGTAATTTCTCAATTAGAGAGGTATGCAAGTTTATTTTTCAAGAGTTTATAATCTCTTCCTCCCCTGGTATCTGTCTGTGGTACAGGTTCTCTGACACTGAAATAAGATACTAAACTCTCTTTTGTTCTCTACAGCCATCAGGGATTGAAAGTAAGCTGGTTCCATCAGCATTCTGAGTCAAGTGAGACAAAAACCAATCACTGGGGCAGCCCCCTGAAAAGCCAAAACATTGGACACATGTTCCACTCTTCTCTTTTCCTGCCAAAGTAGAAGCTGTCAGTTGGGCTTTTTCTCCTAATAGCATCAAGCTGTGCTGGCTCAAGGGAGGGGTGATCATGGATGAAATGAAATGGTTTTTCTTACCTGTTTCAATGGACTGTTCTTAGCTTTGAACTTGCCTGGTATACTATGACTTCTTAACTGGTTTCTGGAGTTCTCATAAAGGCTTTTTGGACCATGTATTGTTAAGTCAGTGTCCCTGTGGGAAACACCGTCTGAGATTTCCTATTCTATCATCTTGCTCTGTGATCAGACTTTCATTTTTTTGTTCAATATATTTCTTGCTGTTTGAATATTTTACATCCCATTATATTTTAAAAATATGAAGGAAAATATCCAAATTCAAATTTTAAAATTTGAAGGAAGAAAGTTTCATTTCTGAGAAAGGAAAGTACATAAAGGCCATTTTATTATATAATTTATATTAATACTAAAGTAGAGTAAGAATTAGCCTATGTTCATATGTATTATACAAACCTTCCACTATTATGATCTTTCCCAAATTCTTGCAGCCTTAACAAAGGTGTAAAAAAGATATTTGGTCATGGTATAAGAAATAAATGATACAAATTATAAATATTATGGGACAGACATTTAAAATATCCTTTATCCATATTAATAAAAATAATTGTGAAAGAAATTGATCTATTGAGTTTTGTTTTTTCTTTTCTCTTTTAGGCATTAGGATTTTTATCTTCTTATGGAATAGGAATGGAATATGATCAAGCCAAGGTAAGGTCAGATTTATTTTTCTGGAACAAAACTGATTTGTTTGAAAGCAACATTAAATAGAAAGTCTACTGTTCAAGTAAAGGGGCCCACTCTAGTGTGGTGGTTGAAAGCACCACCTCAATAGTCAGAGACATTTAGCATTTTTATATCACAAGTCTCTTAAAGTCTCATATTTCAGGTTTTTTATTGAAGGTAGATAATATCTGTTTCATAGGGATTTAATGAAATATCATACACAATGCCCTTATCACAGACTCCACAGCTTGGTAACTCCCCAATAAATGGCAGCCATCTTTACAGAGGAAGAGAGTGAAATTTGAAATTTATTTTGGAGTAGCTCAAGGGTCCTTACTGGGCTAGGAATAAAAAAAGAAATTGATGGTATGGGTTGCAAATTTAGATGATCAATTTTTTTTTTAACTTTAGGCACTAATATATTACACCTTTGGAAGTGCTGGAGGAAGCATGATGTCCCAGATGATTTTGGTTTGTAAATTACATATTCTTGGGATCAAATTGGTATACTATAGAGTCATCTGAATATTAAGAATTATATGTATGTGTTTTAGGGGTACAGATATTTGTCAGGAATCAATGTTCTACAGAATTGTGAAGTTGCCCTAAATCACTACAAGAAGGTGGCAGATTATAGTGAGTAATCCTCAT
Organism: Avahi laniger; assembly: GCA_963575035.1. NCBI lineage: Eukaryota > Metazoa > Chordata > Mammalia > Primates > Indriidae > Avahi > Avahi laniger. The sequence continues at coordinate 12,182 of CAUYSK010019406.1, read as the reverse complement.
AATTTATTTTAACATAAACATACTTGCCAAGCAATTAAAAAAATAAATCAATACCAGTTGACATACATTTATGGAAATATTCAAAGTCTATGCTTTTAACATCTGTTATTACACAATTCTTTTAATGCAATGTAGAATTTTTATTTCCTTAATAGCTACTTTTCCAACAGTTTTAAATGATTGTACTCATCTTTTATTCTCGTTAATATATATCCTCAAACAATTCTGTGTTACTTGTTCTTGTAATGTTCTTTTCTTTCCTTTCTTTTCCTTAACTGAGAATTTGAATGTAGCACCACTAAATATTAAGCAGTTCCCCTAAATTTAAGAGTTAGAATATGGGATGATTTGCTAAAAGTTCCTAAAGAAATGAATGTAAGGCCCATATATTGGGGATACCTATCACTGCATTGGAGAACAATTCAAGCAGTCATTACTCTATTACCCTATCCTTTGCTACAAAAGTAGAGTGTGAGGCTAATATATGTTTCTAGAATCATTTTCAAAGTTATATGTAACATTTCATCTTGGAACATCACTGAACCAGACTACATAATAGAGTTGTTTTGTTTTTGTTTTTACCAATTGCAAGAACATAATAGAGTTTTTAATAAAAAGTCTTCCAAAAAGTGAATAAAGTCCATTTGATAAATTTTTGTAATCAGAATAACATCTAAACATACATCTTTGGCACTATTAGGATCTAAGAAGAAAAAGGAGGAGAAAAAAAAACTACTTTTAAATTTAAGATGCTATATATATAACAAGATCATTTCATGTGCTTAATGAAACTGGAATTACTCTGTACATATTTTAAACTGCATACTTTGTTAGGCATATTCAAGCATATTTATCCTTTTATTTATTTTGAGACTATTCATAGGAAATAATTAATCAGTAGTTATTACTCTTATATTGTAGTTTCAGTGCCAGAAAAAGTCAACGGTAGAGGGAGTTTCTAAAATAACCTCCTCTTTCCTTGAGTCTGCTTGGACAAGATCTTCAGTAGAGTCTGATATATGTTGATACAGTATTTGTATGGGTTGCAAAGAGTAACTAGGTTTCTTGCACTTTTCTCAGAAGCCAGTAAACAAAAAAATCGGCAAATAAATTTCTGTTTCCCTTGAATCTTCCCTCTGTGTTTGTAGACCAGATTTCTGCCCAGTTTAAGAAAATAAGCCTAATAGTGTTTTCTCTAGGTTGACGGTTATCTCTTGCAGCCTGTGTTTTCTAGCTATTCTCTGGCTTGTTTTTATTCACAGTTGCTGACAAATTGGAAAAAAGTGAAGGTATTCCAGTGGAAAAAGTGAGACTAACTGAGAGACCTGAAAATCTGAGTTCTAACAGTGAGATTTTGGATTGGGACATATACCAATACTATAAATTTTTGGCAGAAAGAGGAGATGTTCAGATACAAGTAATGTATACAGATGAGATTGAATTTTTAGAATGTGAAAATTACAAGGGTCTTCCTTCTCTCTGAGTCCTAGAGGGATTAACAGTGCCCCATCCTGAATGGGAAAGGGAAGAGACACCCGGCCCTACTCCTGTTTTGTCCCTGCTGCTTACAGTTCCTGCGTCCTACTAGAGCAGGAACTAGCTAGTTGCCATAGTAATAGCAATATTTTTGCATTTCTTCCTGAAAAATTTATTTTTCAAAAAACCTAGATTTTAATTATAGGAAAAAAGCACCATCCAATGTTAATTTTAATATGAATGAACTCTTACAAGGACAGCATTTGTGTGACTTTTGATAGCCAAGAGTTAAGGCCCCTCGGTTTATGTGCCTGGGTGTTGCTGTACACCAACAGGCCAGCTTCCTGCCATTGAGGCAGCCATATGCCCAGCGGCAACCAATTACTCAATAAAATATATAGTCTGGAATGTTTCCCTGATTCTTTCAAGACATGTCAACAGCATCAAACTGAATCTACATACTAAAGTAAAATCACCAAGTAAATGTTTTCTTTATTTAAAGTAATACTGCTGCTAAAACCAATTTCAAAACCATTGCTCCTAGGTATCTCTTGGACAATTACATCTAATTGGGAGGAAAGGTCTAGATCAAGATTACTACGTAAGTTAATCTCAAGACTCAGTCATACGGGTTGGGGAAGACAGTGAGGAGGGAGGCTGAAGGAGTATTGAAGGGGGAGAGAGGGAGAGGTGGAAAAATGGTTAAGGAGAGCCCACTGCTGCTTCCTTGGTCATATCTGCTTCCCAGCTTCTTAGGAGGAACAAAGTTCACCAAAGGGAGCACTTTCCTACCTACCCTCAGGTACAAAGGGCCTACTCTACGACTTCTGAGGAGCAGTGGGTGCAGGGAAGTATCCGTGTACCCACAAAACCTAGCCTATTCCCACCCACACAAACTGCTGGGCTGGGATTGGGCAAGGAGAATACCTCCACCTGCCGGTCTTGAATGTTCCCCTTCCCCAGAGGTCAGCTGCAGAAAGTTCACCTTTGAGTCTCCTGCTACTGAGTCTAAAGATCAACTTAATTTCCATTTGGCTAGATCGGAGGACAGACTGCATTTAACATAATTAAAAATATATTAAATATCTTTGTAAATTCTCGAAGCTCTTTTTAATCATTTTTCTTAACCTTACCTTACCCCTGTGAGGTTAGAAGGTTAATTAACCATTCAAATTTATAGTGGAGAAATACGTGACCTACACGGGATTCTTCTCACTAAGATGCCAGGGCCATGGGATGAGTTCTTGCCTAGATTCTGATAGTGGTTCCAAGGCCCTAGGTCATTACAAACCTGGGAAGTAACTGAGATTCCTTTTAAAAGATGATTTTGCAGCTCTTGTCATTTATAGGAGCCACGTGTTCATTGTCTCAATGGAACATATGCCCCTAAGTGATAAAAACAACTATTTTATAAGGCTGTTACATAAAAAAGTGATCTGTTATTACTTTCCATTTCACTTTATATTGTTATTTTATGAATGTGTCTTTGGTACTATAATTTGTATTTTATATGAGATACAGTAAACATCAGGTAAATGTCAAACTTAATTTCATAAAATGTGATAAAATAGGTGGCAATTTAAATAAGCATATGCATCCCAAGACAGCTCCGTTGAAGATCTTCAGATTTTTGTATCCTAATCATAATCAAGGTGTTAGCTTCTTAGGTGGGAAGTTTTAGATTCATAATATTATTCCAGTGTCAGATTTCAGCCTGTAGAGAGTTTCTCATGTTAATTATAGGATGCATAACTTGGAAAAGAGTTCCTGGTTTTCCACAAACACGAAATCTGATTGGGTGTGAAGGAACCCAAACCTCAGCTGTAGGAAAGACACACCAATCTTTGCAAAGTACAGTAAAACCCCACAAAGTACCTCCAGTCAGCTCCAACCACTGTGATCACCAGATGAGGGCTGCAGCTGCCTCCAGGTGAAGATGAAGAGCAACCCCAGGGCTGGCGCTGAAGGATTCCAGAGCTGTAGGGCAACAGCCAGGTAGCCTCTCCAGTGGGCTCATTCACAGATATTTTATTGTATCTGTCTTGCAGGTGAGGAGCTGAGGCTGGCCAGAGAAAGTAAATTGCTTCAAGGCTCACAGCTGGGGTTTTTTAAGAAGCAGAATTTGAACTCAGGCCTGCAGAATTCAAATATTGTTCTCTTTCCATTAAACTTTCCTTTTGACCCAGGCAAAAAAAAAGAAAAGAAAAGAAAAGAAAAGAAAAGCCTCTAAAATCTGTTTCCACATTTATAAAGAAGAAGGAATGACATGATCTCTCCAGTTCCTTTAGCTGTAACTTTCTGATAGTGGGTTGGGCCTCCTGCTTCCCATCCAGACATCCCAAGGAGGCAAGTTTAATTCCAGAACCATTCCAGTGGTTCAGGCACTCTCTAGTGCAAGCACAGGTTGGTCCTTTCTGCTTCCCTCAGCCTAATGACCTTGAACTTACATGGAGGGCTCCAATCAAAATCTCAAAATGTAAACTGATTGGCTTATGTATCAATTAGCTTAGTGTGTATAACAAAGCACTCCCAATGCTAGGTGGCTTAAAACAACAACCCTTTATTTAATTCATGATTTTGGTAGGTCAACAGTTTGGCCAGGCTCAGCTAATCTTAGCTGGGCTTGCTCATGCAACTGCAGTTAGCTGGAATATTGGCCAGAGCTGGCTGGTTTATGATGGCTTCATCTGTGACAGGCGGAATAACTGGGGCCTCTCTCCATGTGGTCTCATCCTCTAGCCAACTGGCCCAAGCCTTCCACATGGCAGTCAAAGTTCTAAGAACACAAGAGCAAAAGTCTCTTGAGGTCTGTTTCAGAACTGACAAATCATTTCTGCCACATTCTTTTGGCCAAAGCAAGACACAAGTCCAGCAAGATTAAAGGGGTAGGGAAATGGGCTTCTCCTTATTACAGGAAGAGCTGCAAAGTGTTGTGATTACTTATCATTTAGTTGCAAGAATTAACTTGGAATGCATCGATAGGTTACATAGTTGATTCTTATTTGCACAGAATCTACTTGGAATGACAGGGGAGATACATAGAGGAGAGGGAAGATAAAGGGATAAACCTGATTTCCAAAAGGCTATTGCTGGCTTCTTATGCTTCCAAGTCTCACCTCCTCAGTGAGAATTTTCTTTTTTTTTTTAAGTTTTATTTTATTTTTTTAAAGTTTTATTTTTAATTGACACATAATAATTGCACACATGTATCGGGTACAATATCATGTTTCAATACATGTGTATACATCCTGTAATGATCAAATCAGGGTAATTAGCAAATCCATCACCTTGAACATTTAGCATTTCTTTGTGGTGAGAACATTCGAAATCCTATCCTCTAGTTATTTTGAAATATACTTTATTGTTAGCTGTAGTCACCCTATTGTGCAGTAGAACACCAGAACTGTTCTCGCTATCTAAGTGTAACTTTGTACCCATTGACTATCCTCTCCCTGTCCTCCCGCCTCCTCTCCCCAGCCTCTGGTTACCTCTATTCTACCCTCTGCTTCTATGAGATCAACTTTTTTAGATTCCACACAGGAGTGAGATCATGCAGTATTTGTTTTTCTGTGTCTGGTTTATTTCATGTAACATAATGTCCTCTGGGTTTATCCATGTTATCACAAACGACAGGGTTTTATTTTTTATGGCTGAATAATATTCCATGGTGTATATATACCACATTTTCTTTATCCATTCATCTGCTGATCGACACCTAAGTTGGTTCCACATCGTGGCTATTGCGAGTAGAGCTGCAATAAACATGGAAGTGCAGCTATCTCTTCCGCATAGTGGTTTCATCTCCTTTGGGCATATGCTCAGCAGTGGGATGGCTGGATCATACAGAAGTTCCATTCAGAGATGATTTTCTTAACTCTGCTCTTCCATCGCTTACCTATCACACTGTGTTCATCTTTCCCATATCCCACATAACTCCCTAAATCATATTGATCTGTATTTGTTTACTCTCTGTCTCTGCATAATGGAATAAAAGTTGTTTGTCTTGCTTATTACTATGTGTCCTGTACTCAGAATAGTACCTGGTACACATGAATTACTCAGCAAGTATTTTTTAAATGAGAGAACATTATAATAGCATCCTAAACATTACATGTTGCTCCTCAACCTGAAAACTGCCATCTGAGCCAGTATGCTAATGTTTCAGTTCACCAAAGAAAATTATTAGTATAAGCCTCTTTTTAAATGTGATGCCCCACTTTACTGCTCAGCAAATTAAATTTCAAAATACCTAGAAATAACTCGCTTGCCTTTTTTCTCCTCCTCATTGTTTGATTGAACTAATCTCTCTCATGAGTTGCCATCATAGAAAACAGTTTCACCCTCCCACTGACCAAATTCTTAATTATTGAAAAATATTGTATGTGCAATTCTTGATTACATTATCTTAAATTTTATACACATAAATTTTAATGTCATTTGCACTTCTAAATATATACGGGCTCAGAATGAACTGGATTAGGAAAGGGAGGTATTTGGGTGCATATTATTAAAGTGGAGAAAGCATAATTAAATTAGACCTGGCAGAGGAATAATATCAAATTTGTAAGGGCAACTGCTTTGTCTATCCTGCCACCCATTAGAAAGAAAAGAGCTGATACCATCTTTTCTCAGGATAATCAACAGAGCCTGGGATAACAGAAGCGTTCATAAATGTTTTTAGAATAATACATTTTCTTGGCATTTCATTTTAGTGAAAATGTTACAAACTGATTAAATTAAAGATTTTCTTAGAGCCAGTGAAAAATCATGCTCATTTTTTTAAAAAAGAGAGATATGGGCTCAAATAATAAAACTTCACCTAGCATAGTGACTGGGACATACTATATTTCATCCTAAGATACCATCGATTATAAGATATACCATTATTTTATGTTCTACTGAGAAAGAGAAAGACTGCCAATATAAATTATAATATGCTATTGATGGTAAGAAGTGTCCTGATTAAAATGGGGTAGGGGGAGATGTACATCTTAGAATCAGTGAAATATGATGACAGGTGCTTAGTAAATACTTGAAAGATGGATGGATGGATGGATACTTGATCTTAACTCTGAGAGCAAGAACTCAGATTAGCTCATATATATCCATCAAGGTATTTAGCATGGTGCTTTCACATGGTGCTTAATAACTGTTTATTCAATGCAAGCAATAGCATTAAAGGAAGGTAAATTTAAAAAGAAAAAAAGAGAATTGAAATGTCAAGTAAGCCATGACTGGGGAGTGGTGTGTGACAGAGAGTCTCAGTTTGTTTTGGTCCTGACGGGATCATTATATTTAAGAATGGGTAAAGTTCTAGGAGTTTTATTTGCTTCTGGGGAATAGATGATTTTCTTTTAAAAGTTTAGTCTATTTTCCCAGAATGAAACTTTTTTCAGAACTCTCTATTATGAGATATTTAAGAGCCAAATTACTAAACTGGACATTGACAATGATTTCATAAAATCATAATTCTAGAGCCAAAAGGGTCCATAAAGATAAAAGTCCAGCCCCCTTGTTTTAGAGGTTTATTCATTTTTCATTCCTGAAATGTTTCCTGAGTGTCTAACACGTGGCAGACACTATGCTAAGTCCAGAGGATTCACTATTGGAGGACACAAAATAAGCAAATAATGAAATCAAGGGATGAATGTCACAAAAAGCAGGAGACAGGGTGCCCTGAGGACACAGAGGAGGAGAATCTGAATGAGGAAACCAAAGCCAGGAAACAATGTGATTTGCATAAATTACACAGTTACCTAAGGACATATTTGGATCTTGGTTCACTATAGAGATACTTTTTCTCAGTAGAGAAATACTTTTATTTTTGACATTAATGTTTTCTCATTTGGTAAATCACACATTGCTATAACTTTCTCCTATCCAACTGACACTTAGATTATTCCCGACATTTTATCTTCAGGATTTCCTAAGGCTCATAAATCTCCAATGGCTTCTTTTTCTACCAAGGAAAATAAAAGTCTTCAGCCTGGTATTCAAGACTGTTTATAATAATGGGCCCATCTCATTTTGCAAGTCTTAGCTTCTGGATATTCGATTTCAGCCATGCTGTAGGAATTGCTATTTTCTGAACACACCTTGGACATTTCCATCCCCATCCCCTTGCTCATGTTATTCCCCTTGCCTCTGTACTGGTGACTCCTCTCCACCTTTCATGAGGCTTCTATCATTCTATCCTCTTTACCCCGTGGAGGCAGAGTGCCAAGTGCATGGGAACTGGCTTCAGGCTGCTTATAGGAAGACTCCAGTTCTGGCTGCGTGACTCTGAGTACCACTAAATAGAGCCAGATACTAATAATACCTTATGGTGCTATTGTGAAGATTAGGTAAGAAAAAGTTTGTAAGACCCTTATTAGAGAACTGGGTCCAATGTCTTTTATTCTATACCCTTCTAATTCTTTTTGGAGTTCCTTTTATCCCACCTACTATCTTATTGCTCTTTATGTGTATTCCTTCTCAGCAATATTTTTGGGGAGCACATGTAGGGACCGTGTTTTTGTTCATTTATGAATCCCCTGTAATACCTTAAATATATAGCAGGTTTCAATTGAGTTATTGAAAGGATAAGTGAAGATTGGAAGAAACTGATGGATGGCTGGAGGCATGATGTGATGATGGCCAGCAGTGGTGGCATTTGTACTCATGTCCACTTCAGTAATGAGGGTGTGGTTCTCAAATAAGCTGGCAATATTCGTAGAGTGAATTTCCATATACGATAACTACCCATATTTCTTCCCTAACATTCTCTTCTCTTTGGGAAGGAGCAGATCCTTGAACATCAACCTAGTCAAGACTTTTTAAAGAGCAGAAGTGTCGTATCCTAATGAGACACTTTGAAGAGGGCCTTCATGTCTCACTCCCAGGGCTGATTTCTTTTATGACTCCATGTGGTTTCTGAGGAGACTTTTTAAAAGGTTAGGATGAGGCCTACGGAATGTGGCAGCAAGGCACAAAGTCAGTCCTTATGTGTTCTAGACGGAGTGCTTCATTTAATGTTATGACCCAGACGAGATCAGAGGCTTTGCTGGACTCCTTCGATTTGATTTAGAAGGAATTGCGTCAAAGCTGACCTCTGCACGAAGACGTGGTCTCAGCAGGCAGCCAGGTGTGTCTGGTCTTACTCTGCCTATAAACATTAGGATGCTGCATATCCCATTCTGCCAACCATAGTACAAACTGTCTTTTAAAATAAGCACACAGTGTCAACACAGAAGCCTACTTTTTCAAAATCATGGACTATTTAGCTCTATAGCTGGTATTCATCTCTCCCCACAAGGCCACATGCCCATGTCTTTCCAAATGTGAGAAGAAAGTCCTCACATTCTAAAATTATGTCTGTACATATATATATATTCAGAGAGAGAGAGAGAGAGAGAGAGAGACACCCTCCCACTCTTCAGGTTTACGTTTAAAATAGCACTTGGAATAATGCCTTGAACAAAGTGGGCATTTTGTAGATATTTTTTGATGCATATTGAATGAAATAAAGTTTGGTTCAAAAAGCCATTTTGTAGGACTTATTTGTGACTGGCAATAATACTGTTCTCTTTTCTCTCCAGAAAGCATTATACTACTTCTTAAAGGCAGCAAAGGCCGGGAGTGCAAATGCCATGGCATTTATAGGAAAGGTACATGCTTCATCTCCATCAATATTTTTCATTTCTTAAAAACTTAATAAATTGATGGTACCAGCTAATTGAACCCAGTGTAGGGTCACAGGACTGCAGGCTTCTTTCATGGAAGCAGCTGAGGGGGGCATTCGGCTGCAACCTGAGGGTAGTGTGCTTGAGGTGACAGTTTAGGAAGAAGCCCCATTCAATAGCAGCCTTTATCTGGGACACCAGAAGCAGCCTCAGAAATACACGTGGGGCCAGGTGCGGTGGCTCACACCAGTAATCCTAGCACTCTGGGAGGCCAAGGAGGGAGGATCACTTAAGGTCAGGAGTTCGAGACCAGCCTGAGCAAGAGTGAGGCCCTGTCTCTACAAAAAAATAGAAAAATTAGCCAGGCGTGGTGGCATGTGCCTATAGTCCCAGTTACTCAGGAGGCAGAGGCAGGAGAATTGCCTGAGCCCAGAAGTTTGAAGTTGCTGTGAGCTATGATGACTCCTCAGCACTCTAGCCAGGGCAACAGAGCGAGACTCAGTCTAAAAAAAAAAGTACACCTGGCCCAGAGTCCTCCCCTGAGTGTAACTATGAGCCTATGAGCATCCCCCCAACATGTAACAGGAGATCCGGGCTGGTTGGGCATCTGAGACTGGTACTGGCCTCAGCCCAATCAAGTGCTTCTTTCCTCCACCACTGGAATGAGAATCAGCTCCAGGATGACCAGAGTCCTGCTTATGCCACTTCTGCTAGCAGCTTTCCAAAGGCTGCTGAGCAGCCTTGTGAGGGTTCCCCCAGAGAGGCATGTTCTTCTCTCTCCTTCAAAGACCACTCACTCCCCTGAGTGCTGTCCTAGGCTCCCAGCAGCCAATTTGCATTAGTAACCATGGGGACAAGTGCCCTGCTTGTCCAGAAGTGCTACACACGGTAAATTTAGATGCAAGAGACAGGAGGAAACACAGTAGGAAACACAAGTCCATTCCTTTGCCAGGACCTTTGCAGGGTCGCTCCAGAATGTATGTAGTACATTGTATTCTTGGTTTTTCCTTTTGTTTTAAATCGAGGTAAAATTCGAATAACATAAATTAACCATAAGTGTACAATTCAGTGGCATTTACTACATTCATAATGTTTATGACCATTACCTCTATTTAGTTTTAAAACATTTGTATCACCTTCAAATGCCTTTGTTTTTTTACAACCTCTTTTCATGTTTTTTCCCTAGATGTATTTAGAGGGAAACGCTGCCGCACCGCAAAATAACACTACTGCCTTCAAATACTTTTCCATGGCAGCCAGTAAGGTATGTCCTCAACCCATTGCTGCAAACACATAAAAACAATCTGCATGTAGACTGGCGCTGAAGTCCCAAGCCCAGACAAGGAGCCTGCAAGGACTTCTATGTCCTGGAGAAGTACAATATCGTTGAAAATAAAATATGGGGTGTGACGGGGGAAGATACAGCTCATCTCTTCTTGGTAAATGAAAATGGCAGTGACGTGTGCTACCCTAGCAGGGGCCAGCAGGAGGCCAGACAGAAGCTCAGCTTTCCCTGCTTCTGTGCAGTAGATGAGGCTATCTAGCTTAGGCATAGGAAATAAAAAAGATAAGGACAGAAGAAAGAAAAACTCAATAACAGCACCAAGTTCAAGACAAAGACATCCAAGAAATGTCCAGTTTTCTCCAGTAAGATCTTACCCAAAGGCCAGTGCTCCCCCTCACCCAGGCAGGAGGTTGTCAGGGAGGCAGCCAGGACAAGGTGACTGAGAACATAGTTCTAGAGACAGAATCCCTGGCTTAAATACCAGCACTGCAACTTGCTGTGTGACCACAGGCAATTTACTTAAACTCTCTGAGCCTCAATTTCCCCATCTATAAAATAGGAATATAAGAATATTTGCTTGATATTGTTGTTGTTGAGATTTAAGGAGTTAATATATTTGTTCTTCATATTGTAAAGTACTTAAAGCAGGGCCTGGAACATAGTAAGTGTATTATGTAGAGTGAACTCCAAAGCATATCCCAGACAGAATGGATTGGATCCATGCGGGAATATAGATATGGTTTAATATGCTTCCTGCTGTCGAAGTCTTTGCCTTTGTTCCTGGGCTTAGTGGGGCTGATATCTGTCAGATGAGACTTAGTACATTCCTCAGAATCCTTTTAATGCATGAAGAACGTCGTCATCCTAACACCCATCCAATGTTGGCAAATGGCCTTGATAAACTTTCTCTGCCTGCACAGTAGGAAGCATTTTGTTGTCTTACAATTTCATACTGCAACACTGGCAGTAAGGATGTGCTCAAATCAGGGAATATTTTCAACCGTTCTCAGTTTTTAAAAGCCCACATGCTGCTTTAGGAGCCTATTTATAAATGACTAGCACCTCTAGCTGTTGCTATTGTGGTGTAAATTACTGAGAAGGCTAGTACTCCTCTGCCTTGTAATTTGTATGAAATTGTTGCTCAGCAAGGCAGTTATCTGGAGTATCATTAGATTAGGATGACAAAGAAGAACAGGCTGAAAAAGAGGTAACAAGGGAGATCTCTTATAATCTGGCAAATAACGCTGATTTGTCAGCCCAGAGGAATAATGCCAAGAAGATGAGTGTATAAATTAACTCAGCTCCCAAGCTATTCAGGGCTGTGGAACCAGCGGTGATCTGGGCCTCTTGTGTTTTAAATCTGAGGTAGCTTCCATTATAAAGGAAATCTGAAATTGTATTTAAGGTAATTATTCTAAATGGCATTAGGTGGACATGGCCACATACTTCTTGATCATTGCCTGAACAATTTGTTAGATTTCTCCCTCATACTCTTACCACTTTTTTGTAAAGACTGCTTTTTAAATCTGTTTTTAAGTTATATTAATGGCAGGACACAGAGCCACAACTTTTACAATCTCTTTTGTCTTATTTACTTAAAAATAAGGACAGTTACCCTATGTGACACTGAGCCCATATTGGGCCACGTTCCTCTGGTCCTCTCACACCGCTGAGGATATCAGGCCCATTCTCATACTTTTGTCACACGTACCCCCCACCCCAGAACTCCCCATTCTAAGTCCCACTCATCCCCCAGAGCA
>CAUYSK010019405.1:0-17066 GCA_963575035.1 Avahi laniger | reverse complement strand
AAAAAGAGTTTAGGTCCACTCAAGTCTTACAGTGCTGAGAACTGCACGTAAACACCATGAGCAAACCCAGCACAGCACATAGAAAATACAGAGTGGCACGAAAGATAAACGAGGCTGATCATTTGTTTCATCAAAAAATCCGAAGTATGTCAGACTTGGCACAAAATAGGCGCTCAATTCACATTGCATTAAATGATGGATGGAAGAATGCTTTCATTATCCAATCTTAATGTATAAAAACTACTTTCAGCATCATGTATCTTGGATTCTGTATACTTATTCTATAAGCTGTGTGAAGATTATATATCATTTTTACTTTACCCTGTTGTTGGTGATATTCTTTGAGGTACATATCAAATAAAGATTTGTTTAGAGCCCACTTGATTCCAATAAGGATTTAAAATAGTTGTACCTAAATTATTGAACCATAGATTCTGTTTTTGAATGACATGTTATTGAACCATTCTATACCAACGCCATTCTCTCAATGAAATTGAAACCATATCAAAAACTTAAAATAATTTCTGAAGCAATGTACTTATTTGACAAAGTGAATATTTTCATGATAGTAGATGTTCCTGAAGTATAATTTTATTTATTTTTGCTGTGAAAAAGGCAAATGCCACAAAATTACAGCTACACAAAAGGAATAAGTTCCAGTGTTCTATATCACTGTAAGATGACTACAGTTAACAATAATACATTTTATAGCTTCAAATAACTAGAAGGAGGAAATCGAAGGTTTTCAAAAAAAGAAATTATAAATGTTGGAGATGATGGGTATGCTAACTACCCTGATCTGATCACTGTACATTATACATATTGAAACATCACTATATACCCATGAAGATGTGCAATTAGAAAAGACAAATTACAACCATTTATTTCTTAGGAGTTACATGACACAATATCTTTTTTTTCAAAAGTAACATATGCAGTACAGTATTGTAGCAAAGAAACTACACTTTAGCTATACAGTTTTGAGATCAGAGAGAACTGTGTTCACAAGCTCAAGTTCACCATTAATTAACCCTATGAGGCTGGACACGTTATTAAATGTTTTTATTCTCTTTGTGCTGTACTGATTTTAGGGACTATGAAACCTAACTCACAGGGTTATTATAAAGATTGAGATACATCAAATAAAACATTTCACACAAAAATAAAACATTTCATATGAAATAGCGCTCAGTTAAGATTATCTTTGATAGTGAAGGCAAAGAGTAAGAAAAGTGTAAGACGTACACTTCACGTCCAACCTAGTACTGTGGGAAAACTATATTGAAATGATTACAAAATTAATTCTGTTTCTGTATTAGCTCATCAATAATTGAAATTTCAGAAGAAATACCTGAGTATCTGATAACATTTTGAATAATGAAAAGATATGGAAAACCAACCCTAGGTACATTGCACAGTTTACACTGGGCATTTTTCACCCGATGATAGCTTTCAGTTTTTCAGTTGAAGCTTTTCATGTGAGAAGATAAAAAGGCCCTCATATTCACAATAGTGGTCTAGAAAATAACATGTGGTTACTGTGTTGCCATAATATGGCAAGACAGAGGGAATGGAGGAGAATGATGGGATAAGCTGACACATTACCATTATAATCTTTCATCCACTCCAACTCATTCAACTGTAATGCACTATTCAGATATTAAGGAAGGACAACTTAATTGTTGGTGTTATCGAAGCAATTTAAAACCATGAGACTAATCCTTTGTCTGGATTTGAAAATTATTTTAGCATGATTCTCATAAATGTTGTAAATAAATAATTCTCAAGACAAAGTAATGTTTCCCACATAATAGTTGTGAACACATATACACAGATACAACTATGCCATAGTGATTGGGTAAATTTAGCTACATTGGGAGAAGTTTTAGATTTTTTAGTTTGTGTAATAATTATTGACTCTAGCTCTTATACATACATTTGAGGTGATCAAATAAAAATAGAACTAAACTCACACTCTTACTTAAAGTCATTCTAGAATTACTTATTTATTTGTTCCTTGATTATATTACTCAAATGTGCTAGTTTTATTCAAATAATGGAAAGGGTAAGATCCTTGAGAATACGAGAGGGTACAGGATCCAAGGAATAAGTAGAGGAGAAATATGGCCTTCACTGAGAGAGGAGGGAAGGAAAGTTGAGCCAAGTACAGAAACATTAGTATATTTGGTAGTTGGGGATGATCTCAACTGATGATGATTCTTCTCCACTGAAATTTTATTTTAGTATCATGAGGCTAAAAAATCATAAATTTAAAGATCATTGATTTTTTTGTTTCAACTACTCATTCATTCTGCAAATATTTATTGAGTTTTTCTATTATATGCCAGGTACCTTAAAATTGCTGGAGATAGAAGAATGTAAAATCGGAACTTGCAGTCTGGTAGGGTATATTAACGTTACATAAAACACCACATCAATAAATGTATAATTAAAATTTTATCTGTTTAAAATAGGGTCTATGTAAGAAGTCTTTGAGTGAGTAGAACTTCAGATGAATTGTGAAAATTATATATAGCCTCCAGTCCAACAGTAGACAAAGAGTGGTCTAGCCAAGGGAATCACACATGAAGCCCTTGAGGTGCCAAAAATGCTGACCAATTTAACACAAGGAAAGACACCAACATGAAAGCAGGTAGAGTATGTTTGGTGGAGAAAAACCAAGGTTGTCATTTCTAGATCATGCACAGGCCTATAAGCAATGCTAAAGGCTTGAATTTTATTCTACGGGTAATGGGAAGCAATGTAGGGATGTGTTTGTTTCACATAACATTAAGTCCTGGACATGAGTAGCATCTCAATAATGACATTGCTCATCCAGGCTTTCTTTCTTTCCATTCAGCCACCTTGACTGTATCTATTTCATCTTCATATCTCCTGGTTGATTTGGGGTTCTCCACTCCAGTACTCATACACTCTATCCAGGCGGGTCAATGGCAAAACGGCAAAATGGCCAAAGTTGCCCTGATGTTCATTCTTTAATTCAAGAGGAAACCCTTCCCCAGTGATTTCACTTTCAACTCATTAACCAGAAATGATGACAAAGTAGGCTGGAAAATGGAATTTATGCCTCCAGCCTTTATGGTTTAAGAGAGCAAGGGATAAGAATATATGAGGCTTTATGTAACAAATTGCATTGTCTGCTACTATCATTCCTTTAACTACCCAATATACCTTCTTCCAGGGTGACCTTTTTTTGTGGAATGCCATCAACTCCTTCCTGAGACAGGTGAAGAATTTCATTCAGCTCAAAATTTTGGTTCTTTGTGTCATGTATGATTGTTTATGTTACGTTAAGACCCTCATACAAAAGGATTCCTGGGTCTTTTAAGTCCAATAAACAGATCAGATAGTAGAGTCTATACAGGTTGAATTATTCCCATGATGGTCACCTGTGGAGACATGGCAATGTGATGTCCCTTGGGAAGAGTCTATTCTCACATGGCAGTATACTCCCTGGAATTATTCACTGGCATCCACCTATAGCGTTGTTCTACCAGTCTGCCTTCTGAAACCAGAAATGATTTCAGATACTAGTTTCCATATTGTTCTTTTCATATCCTCCTCTTCCCTATGTAGACAGCTCCAATGACATTCTATCATTCGCCTTCCATATGTTTATGATTTAATTATAATTTACACTGTCAAGGAGGGATGCTAAATCACAGAAGTCTGTCAGAGCATGCTGGCCCAGCATGGGAATTTTCCATGTTCATCTTTTCTCTGACTTCAAATGTACACTAATGATCATGGTTCCTCAGTAAGCTTTCCTAAGAAGTACTGACCACCAAAAATGAAAAAGAAATAAGCTATATACTGCCTCAAGCAAGAAACGACTGCTGTTAAACTGCATGAATGCAAACTTAAGATGCTCAAATAAAGCCTCATATAACAAGATCTTTTCCATTTCATCAACTAACCAGACATCTTATCTACCTTACTCTGTGTGAATAAGAAATTATTAGCTATCCTACTAAAAAGGCAGAAAATCAGAAATGCAACAACTTTGTATGAGACAAAACAACCCAAAATAAGTTGATCTGAAAATTACACAGAATAGGCATTTCAGGGGCAAGATAATTTCTTGGAAGTGAATTATATGGAATAGATCATGGTAAAAGGTATTTGTTTTGCTAAATAGAGTGTATTGCACATTTACAAAGGAAAAAACAAATCTTAAGACAGCATACTCTAAGAGGCTCCACTTACATGATTTCTCTCAATGCAAAAATGAGATTCTTGACTCTGATGGGGTTGATCTAGTCCAGATAGTCAGGTTTAATATACCTGTTCGGGATTTTATAAATAAAATAAAGAGATTAGTTAGAAAGAAATAAATCCATACAATGTAATGGAGATGGCATAGAGGTATCTGTTTATCTATCTGTGTATACACACAAACACACAGACCATAATGACCTACCCAAACTCCAAAGTCTCTTGAAGAGCCCTGAGAGCAGTGTGATCGTGAGAGCATCCTTCGTTATCGTCTGGCCTGGATTCCTTTCTCTCTACGTTGCATTGACCCTACTGTGTGTTACACATGACTTGTGCCCTAAAAAATCAACTCTGATATTATTTTTCTGTTGCCTAGCCCTATATGTCACTTTGATTTTAAGAATTTTCTCTGATGTTTTGAACACTGTTCTGTTATGAGGATTATTTACTGGCCGATCTTTGTGTCTGGTGAGCGCTGCAGGTCCCTCCCTCCCTTCCCCCATCTCACGGGAGCAGGCTGTCGATATCTGGGCACTGAGTTTTCTACTGTGCTGTTATGAATGAAGGAAATTCAATTCCTTTAGTGAGAGGAAACAGTGACTTCTAATTGGGATCAAATATGACAGTGGCTTTCCCATTTTGAATTTTTCTGGGAAAACCCATTAAACATCCACATCCAGAATTCTGAAACATTTCCAGGAATGCTTTGTTCTTATTTTTTAATCATCAAAATTTTCTTAACAATTTATTCTCATGTTTAGGAGAAAGATACATTACACATTCCTTATGAACAGAATCTCTAAAGTATTTGTCATTTCCCGCTCCTAGAGTCTTAATGTGGGCATTGTCACTAAAGTTTATTAACTTGAATTAAGAAAATATAACAAATTTGATTGATGTAGATATAAAATGATATAAAATGATGTGCATTCAGTTTTCTTTATCTTCGATTTTGTGAAGCAGAAGTCTAAATATTCCAAATAACTGGTACCTGTCTTAAATTACGTTTCTCATATTAGCAACAACGAAAAAACTGAGGGATTATTTATTTTTATTATTATTTATTTATTTTATTTTTTTTTTAGAAACAGGATCTTACTCTGTCATCCGGACTGCAGTGCAATGGAACAATCATAGCTCACTGTGACCTCAAACTTCTGGGCTCATGTGATCATCCTACCTTAGCCTCCCAAATAGCTGGGACTACAGATATGTGCTGCCATGCCTGGCTAATTTTTCTTTCTTTATTTATTTATTTTTGTAGAGACAGGGTCTCACCATTTTGCCCAGCTTGGTCTTGAATGCCTGACCTCAAGCAGTCCTCTGGCCTCAGCCTCCCAAAATACTAGGATTACAGTCATGAGCCACTGCACTCAGCCAAAACTAGGGTTTTAACTATATATGTTTATTCTTAAAATATAGTTTTTTATAACCGGAGTTTTTAATCATGTACATTCCAAATAGAAAAACAATTATTAACCCTGTTGAAACAGCAAATATTGAAATTTCTGAGACTTAATTAATACAGAATGACAATTCTAAAGTTTCTCTACTGAACTATTTGCAGGAGAGAATAAAACCATACTTATAGCTTCTTGATCATAGCCATTCACAAGTATCATTCACCTTCACTTCTTCAATTGTGTGTTAAAATTTCATAAACATTTTATATTTTTCCATGTCATATTTCTACTTGTTTTAATGATAAAATCTTATTTAAATTATATTTTTTGCCAGGCAAAGCAAATAGCAAACAAAAAAGGAAAAGTAAACAAAATTTATAATTGTCATGTCAATTATTAAGTGATATTTTCATACACAAAATCTATTAATCTCAGAAAACTTCATGTATATGTTCTGGATGTAAGACATCTTACATGACACTTCAGATCCCAAGTAGTTTTCTTCATGTATCTATAATATGCTTCTGTATAATCTATAGAGTACCCCTGAATGAGACAACTGGAACTAGAGAAAAATGCTTCTTTCAGATGACATTCGAGCTGAAGTCTGAATAAAAGTTGATCAGAGAAATCAGTGAGGGAAGAACATTCTGGGTTGTGAAAATGCTGAGAGATGTGTAACATCAACGTGGACTTCAAATATTGACTAGAGAGAGGCACAGGAAGCTGCACAGGTAGGAGCCATGTTGCAGAGGGACTAGATGCCCTGCTGAAGTCTTTGGGCTTTATCCTTGAGAACTGTGGTCCCCAACCCCTAGACCACAGACTGGTACCAGTCTGGGGCCTGTTACAGACCTGGCCACACAGCAGGAGGTGAGCAGAGGGCAAGCCAGTGAAGCTTTATTTTTATTTACAGCCACTCCCCATCATTCACATCACTGCATAAGCTCAGCCTCCTGTCAGATCAGCAGTAGCATAAGATTCTCATAGGAGCACAAACCCTACTGTAAACTGGGCATGTGAGGGATCTAGGTTGCACACTCCTTATAGGGATCTAATGCCTGGTGATCTGGGGTGGAGCTGAGGCGGTGATGCTAGTGCTAGGGAGCAGCTGCAAATACAGATTATCATTAACAGAGAGATTTGACTGCACAATAAATGGAATGCACTTGAATCATTCTGAAACCATTCCCCCAATCCCCTACCCCCATCCATGGAATAATGGTCTGGTTATTAGCCCTTTGTCCAATGTGCAACTTGTGAATATATATTCATTGTCTGCTTTGTGAAAGATCAGTTGGTTGTAGGTAGATGGTTTTATGTCTAGGTTCTCTGTTCTATTCCATTTATCTATGTCTCTGCTTTTGTACTAATACCATGCTGTTTTGATTACTGTAATCTTGCAGTATAGTTTGAAGTCTGGCAATGTGATGCTTCCAGTTTTGTTCTTTTTGCTTAAGATTTCTTAGGCTGTTCGGGCTGTTATCTGCTTCCAAATGAAGTGTAGAATTACTTTTTCTGGATCTGTGAAGTATGACTTTGAACTTGATGGGGATTGCATTCAATTTGTAAACCACTTTGGGTAATATGAGCATTTTAACAATGTTGATTTGACCTATCCATGAGCATGATATGTTTTTCCATTTGTTTGTGTCCTCCATAATTTCTTTCCTCAGAATTTCATAGTTCCCCTTGCAAAGATCTTTCACCTCCTTAGTGAAGTATATTCCTAGGTGTTTTATTTTCTATGTAGCTATTGTGAGTAGTATTGAATCTTTAATTCGACTCTCAGCCTGACTGTTATTAATATATAGAAATGCTACTGATTTATGTACATTGATTTTGTACCCTGAGACTTTGCTGAATTTATTCATCAATTCCAGGAGACTCGTGGTGGAATCTTTGGGTTTTTCTAGATACCAGATCACAGCATCAGTGAAGAGTAATTGTTCAAGCTCCTCTTTCCCAATTTGGATAACTTTAATATTCTTCTCTTGTCTGATGGCCCTGGCTAGGACTTCCAGCACTATGTTGAATAGCGATGGTGAGAGTACCATCCTTATCTTGTTCCAGCTCATAGGAGGAAAATTTTCAACTTTTCCCCATTTAGTATGATGTTGGCTATGGGTTTATCATATGTGGCTTTTGTAATTCTGAGATATGTTCATTCTATGCCTAGTTTGTTTAGGGTTTTATCATGAAAGGGTGCTGGATTTGGTCGAACGCTTTTTCTGCATCTAGTGAGATGATTATAAAAAGGATTAACAACAACAAAAAATAGGTCTAGACTAGATGCCTAGTCTGTGCACTGCAGTTTCTGGAGGGAGTTTCAGACAAGCACCCACACCCTCCCCAAGCAGGCTCATACGTGAGCTGTATTCCTAGCACAGGTGCATCCATTCTGGGCGAAAAGAGGCTTGCCCGGGGCACTTTTCAGGCCCTTTTACTGAAATCTTCTAAGGGAGCCTTGATTAAAACACTCTTCTCTCCAATTCGGTACTTTTCTACTTTTAGTCCTTATATATACCCATAGGTTCATAAAAAGGCAGAAATATTTTGTTCAGCTCTCCTCAGCCGTGAAATGATTACCCACTTCTGCACTGCTGTATTACCTGACTGCTCCTCACCAGGTGCTGTTCTGTGGGGGAAAATGAAACAGGGAACTGGCACCAGTTTTTGTCTCTTGCTTATACTATCTTAGTACCTGAATAAAGTCTTGATAGTTACTCTCATTTTACCTGAATGTCTTAATTGACTATCTTGACACCTGTCAGCTTTGACATTCTTTATCTGCCTAGAAAAGTCCTTGATATGATACAAGGCACAGCAATATGTTCTCAGAATCTTCTTTATTCTGACCCTTAAGACGTTGCACTGATCCCTGCTTTGTAAATGTGTAGTTTTGTCCTACATATAACTCTACCCTTATATCATTTTTCATATGGATTTAAAATTGTATGCTCTTTTGCCTTTTTTCCCCTAAGAGACCATGAGGCTTTTGAGGAGACAAACTGTCATATTCATTTTTCCCCACATAAACTATGGTAATGTGTGACAAATGGCAGGGGCATAATAAAAATTGTACAATGAACCAATCCTTTCAAAATCTAGTGAATATGTCAATATCAGCTTCTTATAAAGATGTATATAGTTTGCTTTATATAATCTTAAAAAGAGGTTTATATTGAAAACAACAAAATATAAAACCTGATATCTTCTATTATCAAAAGATGAGATATTAAAAGAAAATAATTTTCCAAATGTCTAAGGTTTGCATCATTAAATGCCATTCCCTTTTATTTGTCTTAAGCATTTGTTCAGTGCATATCATTCATATTTTACTGTTTAATTCCTCATCCTTTTATAACTCACTGCTATATATTTAGATAACCATAATTTACATTCACATTTACCTTCTCACATAATTACAGTAAAAAATGTTTCTTAGAGTTTAAAATATCTCTAATTCTGAACTATTCATAAATACTCCAATTGCCGCTGTGGTTGTAATGAACCAGTTATTAAAACTAAAATACAATATTTTGGCTGTGTAGATACAAAATGAAATGGAAATAATTTACTCATAATTGTCATATATGAATACTATACAAAATATATCCTCCCAAGTACTAAATTATCTCATTTAAGATATCTCTAAGTCTGGTATAGGTGGAAAACCTGTCTTTCCTGTCATTGTCAAAAGTTTCTACAGAGGAAAATAGAAAACGATGAAGGTTTTGGTATAGCTCAAGGGACTTGTAACTTGAAGAACACAAACATCAGAGTTTGTGTTCCCCACTAAATTTTACCAAATGTTAGAATCATGCATGAATGTGAGAATATGGTAAAGCAGAATAAAATTTTTATAGCATTTTATTTTATTTCTGTTTTCATTTTTGCCAATATAATGCATATTTATTTCTACATTGGCATCTGTTTCTTGGAGGACCTGTAAAAATACAGTACACTTAAAAGGGTAAGTTTTATGTTTTGTAAACTATAGCTTAAAGAGAAGCATAATGCCTAACATTACAATAACTACTTAATAAAATGTTATATTTTCATAGCTTTCATGAGTCAGCTCTTTTTTAAAACTTTTTATAGATTTAGAAGGTATAAGTACAGTTTTGTTATATGGCTATCCTGTGCAGTTGTGATGGCTGAGCTTTTAGTGTAACCATCACCCAAATAGTGTACATTATGCACATTAAATAATTTTTCATTTCTCACTCATCTCCCACCCTTCCAAGTTTCCATTATCTATTATTCCACTATGTCATGTCCATACATTATTTAGATCACACGTATAAGTGAGAACACGCAATATTTGACTTTCTGTTTCTGAGATATTTCACTTAAAGTAATGGCGTCCAGCTCCATCCATGTTGCTGCAGAAGACATCATTTCATTCTTTTTTATGGGCTGAGTAGTATTCCATTATGTATATATAGACTGCATTTTCTTTCTCTAATCATCCATTGATGGACAGTTAGTTTGATTCCACATCTTTCCTATTATGAATAGTGCTGTGATCAAAATATGAGTACAGGTATTTTTTGATATAAAGATTTCTTTTCCTTTAGGTAGATACTAAGTAGTGAGATTGCTGGATTACATGTAGTTCTATATTTCGTTTTCTTGAGAACACTCCACACTGTTTTCCATAGGGGTTGTACTAATTTACATTCCCACCATCAATTTATAAGCATTCCTTTTTTTTCCACACATTATCAACATCTGTTATTTTTTGACATTTTAATAATTGTCATTTTGACAGGTGAAAGATGATATCTCATTGTGGTTTTAATTTGCATTTCTCTGATGTCTGCTGATGTTGAGCATCTTCTCATGTGCTTTTAGTCCATATGTATGTATTCTTTTGAAAAAAATCTGTTCTTTAATCTACTTTTTAATGGGATTATTTCATAGTTTTGTTTTGTTTTTGTTTTTTTGTGCTGAGTTGTTTGAGTGGATTCTGGATAATAGTTCATTGTTGGATGCATAGTTTGAGAGTATTTTCTCCCATTCTGTAGTTTGTCTGTTCACTCTGTTGGTTATTTCTTTTGCTGTGTAGAAGCCTGTTAGTTAAATCAAGTCCCATTGTCTATTTTTGTTTTTTTTTTTTATTTGCTTTGGAGGTCTTAGTCATGAAATCTTTGCCAAGAACAACTTCCTACCCAATTATTTGCTTATGTTTTCTTCTAGAATTTTTATAGTTTCTTACATTAAAGTCTTAATCAATCTTTAGTTAATTTTTATATATTGCAAGAGATATTGGTTCAGTTTCATTCTTCTGCATATAGCTATCTAATTTTCCCAGCATTATTTATTTAAAAGAGTGCTCTTTCCTCAATGTATTTTTGTCAACTTTGCCAAAGATCAATTGGCTGTATCTATGTGGCTTTATTTCTGTGTTCTGTATTCTGTTCTACTGATCTATGTGTCTATTTTTGTAACAGTAACATACTGTTTGAGGTACTATAGCCTTGTAGTATAATTTGAAGTCAGGTAATGTGATGTCTCCAGCTTAATTCTTTTTTGCTTAAAATTGCTCTGGATATTCAAGCTCTTTTTGGTTACATATAAATTTTAGGATTGTTTTTATTGAATTTCATGAAAAATGACATTGGTAATTTGATAGAAATTGCATTGAATTTGTAGATTGCTTTGGGCAGTATGATCATTTTAATAATATTTATTTTTCTGATCCAAGAGCATGGGGTGTTTTCCTATGTTTTCATGTCTTCTGTAATTTATTTCATCCATGTTTCCTAGTTTTCTTTATAGAGATCTTTCACCTCTTTGTTTAAATGTATTCCTAGGCATTTTTTTAGCTATTGTAAATGGAACTGACTTTTTGATTTGGCTCTCAGGTTGGTCATTATTGGTGTATAGAAATGCTTCTGATTTTTTATGTTGATTTTACATTCTGAAACTTTACTTAATTCATTTATCTGTCAAATTTAGGAGTCATATGTTCATCTCAATAGATGCAAAGTAAACATTGGATAAAATTCAGCATTCCTTCATGATAAAAACCCTGCACAAACCAGGTGTAGAAGGACTATACCTTAAAATGATAAAAGTCATATGTGATAACTTCACAGCCAACATCATACTGAACATGGAAAAATTGAAATCATTCCCTCTAGAAACTGAAACAAGACAAGGATGCCTACTCTCACCACTGCTACTGAAAGTCCTAGCTAGAGCAATCAGGCATGAGGAAGAACTAAAAGTCATACAATTTGGAAAAGAGGAAGTTCAATTATCTCTGTTTGCCAACCATATAGTTATATACCTTGAAAATCCTACAGCGTTTTCAGGTTTAAGAGATAAATCTCGACTAATAAACAACAGGTATGTTCCTCATAGCATTTATCAGATTTTAACATGAATATATTAAAGAGCCAAGCTTAAAACATCTGAAAGGACAAACTTTCAATTTCCCTAGATGGCAGAGGAACACAACACACACACAAATGCTTCAGGAGGGAACCATAAGAGAGAGGGGAAGAAAGAGAGAGAAATAGAGATATCTCAGAGTACAAAAAAAAAATCTTTTGATTCCTTAGGTTTTCATTGAATTTGGAACTTTTTCGGCCATTGTTTATCAAACATTCTCATACCCACCTCTATTTATAGGTTTCCAATTACATATAGTAGGTAGCTATTTTTCCATATACCATTATGTCTCTATTTTAATTTCAGTCTTATTTTTCTGTGCTCAAGTTAGTAGTTGTTCTCATTGTTGGTGAATTCAAGTCCACTGTTTGTACTTGTTTTCTGTAGTATCAAATCTGTTATTAAGTCTACCCAAGGAACTTTTTTATGTCAGTTATTAAATTTTTTAACTCAAAGTGTTCTCTTTGATGTTTTTATGTATCTTCCATGTCTTACTTACATGTATTTAAATGAGTCTGCATATATATGTAATGTTAATGTTACTGAATATATTTTTGACAATTACTTTTAAAATCATATCTGCTAACCAATATCTTTTTAATTGTGAGCCTAGTTACTTATCTGACCTTTCCCTATATATTTCTACTAATTTTTGATTAAATGCTTGATATTGTATTTTTGAGTTGTTTGGTGGTGATTTTTTTTCTTTGAAATTGCCATACTTTGTTTTTCAACAGTTGATTATTTGCAGGTAGCTTGATTATCATAACTATCTTAAAGTTTTTTGGAATGTTATCATTGAGCCAGTTTAGCCCTATTACTAAGGCATAAACTTTATGGGGAATCTCCTGAATCACAATGGATGTTTAATAAGATCCCTTTACTTTTTTCACTCAGAGTACAAATATTTTCAACAATGTTCCAAGTTCTGACAATTATTCAGTTTATGGTCATCAGTAGTTTGTTGCCTATCCTTGTGGAATTTCAGATTTTATATATGTAGTTTGGTTTTCAACAATAGCATCAAGAGACCTGAATAATATTTCTAGGATTCTTTTCCTATGCAGTCCTATCATCTTTTGTATTCCACCCCATAAAATTAAGTCACTTCATTTTCCCCAAAATCCAATTCCTTTTTGTGCACTACCAGAATTTATTTTTATATTACCAATACAAAAACAAATATGTATGCTTTATAACTGCATTTACAATAGCCTTAAGAATAAATTTACTATTTTGTTTTTGAAAGACAAAAATTCTAGAAGTGTTACTTGATCCCATGAGCCATTTGAAGAAAAAAATTTTTAGAATTAACTATTTACTTTATTTGAGGCATCCATTGATACTGATACCATTTCACTGTTTATAAAGTCCCTCTTCTGCTAATAGAGCCAAAAATTAACACTTTGAATCTCTTTTTAAAATGAAAAAGAAATTAGAAATGTATTTACATGATTTAAGTGAAAAGTCATGCTTCATAGTGTAACAATGTAAATGCACTTCTGAAACACTGCATGTTAAACTGTGATCTTCCGTCTCATCTTGCTAAAATATCTACTAATTTTAAAGTAGATTCTTATTTCTTTTTTTGGCAGGATTGGGCCTGAGAATATTCAACTGATCAGTTATATCACTATAACCCCACAGTAGAAAGTACTCATTTGTGTAAGTTATAAAGTCACTATTTGCTTTCTTGAAGAATGAAAATATAAATATAATTTTAATTGAGTATTTACTTCTTCAATCATTGCTGCTAAAACAGTTTGTTGCAAAATACATAGGCGACCCATAAATAAATTTAAAAGTACTGCCAAACAAGATAAATTAATTAAGTGCATCGTTTCACTATATATTACATGAACTTTTTATGGGCTTTGTTGGTCAGATTCTATTTGCTGCACGCTTCTGATATTCTTATATTTCTAATATCTTGCATTTCCCCCTGATTTGACTGACCTGAAAGCTTAACTTTTGTTGAAAGTTGTGTTATCAATTATGATAAAGCTGAATGGTATGTCTAGTATCTCTCATGCAGTAGTAATGAATACTTCCTTCTATTAGTACCTGAGACTGCCAGAAGTAGCTGCCCATAATCATTAGTTTCTGAGCACTCTTGCATTTTTTTTATCTTTATAGTCTGTATGGTGTCTAGAAGGAAATGTGTAGTAGGCTAAATTGCATATGAACATTTTTGCGAAAATAGAATTACCACTGGTCATAAGTCAGTTTGTAAACTGTGTGTTACAAAGAGTAAACCCTGTTTACTAAACATGAATTTCATGATTAAAAAAAGAAGAAACTACAAGTACAAAGGAAGTCTCCAAATGTACCTTGACTTACTTTAATGCAACTTTTATTCATAATGTTTTATTGTTAAAATCAAAAATCTACAATAAATTACAGCAAAGATGTAATTCCACCATAATGGGCTTAGACTGGGACTTTCGTAGGCACAGAAGACATATAGTCACCCTGTCTTGGAGAAGCACTTTGTCTTCCCATGTATCTTAGTCAATTGTTTGAATCATTATCCTTAGTTCTGTTATTTAATTTTTGTATAATTATTCATTGAATAATGAAAGCAGAGACTCTGTTATTTATTGTGTTGCTAACAATTGACAGTATGCTTAAATTACACTAAATTTTTAATAAATATTCATTGAATTGGGGGCATATTTCCAATAAAATTTGAATAATCTCAAAATTTATGAGAACTATATTAAGTTCTGAAAAATTATTTCATTATCTGTATCAACTCCACAGTCCAATCTGCAGTTTAAACAAATTTTGAAGGACACAAATGCAAATTAAATAATTAATACAACAAAGTATTATTTGTGTATGTAGAATTGTATTAGGTGACATGGAAAGAAAATAATGATAAAAAATACAATGGGAATTGTATGTGTCAAATAGATTTTGATTACTATCAAGTGAGCTGCAAATATAATTGGAATCACGTACCTGGAACAGATGGAATTCACAATGGACAGTAGATGTGCATTAAAGAGGTCTTATAAACACATAAGTGAGATCCTCATAGAGGAGACTTGAGCTGGAATGTGAAAGAGAAAACTGTTTTAGGAAGATTTTCTTATTAGAAGATTTTCCTCTAATAAGAAAATCATGTGCAAAATGCCAAGACAGGACTGTGGAGACGTTGTCAGGAGCAATTGAGGTGAGGCAAAGCTTTTCTGTGAAAAAGTCAGAGGTGAATAAGTCTCTGGCGTCAGGTTGTAAATGGCCTTATAAAGGTTCTTGAAAGGCAGCTTTCCAATTCTAGACTCCAACTTGTTGAAAGCCATGGAGATAATAGGAAAACACAATAAAAAATTCTTAAAGCACTATCTAAACAAATTTGAAGAGAGGATTATTTATTAAATTTGAACTGGGTTAAGCCATTAGGATTCTTTCAATTGCAAGTGTCAGATATTCAGGCTCAAACTGATTTAACGAGTAAGTAGATTTATTACATTATTGAAAATGAAAAAGGCAGATGCAGGGCTTTCTTCAGGCATCGTTTAATGAGGAAATTAACTCTAATTCTCTAACATTCTAAGTCCCGTTATTTTGGTTTGACTTTTTAATGTGCATAGCTCCCTTCATGGTTATAGCACAGCTACTGTTAGCAATTGGGGCAGTGCAGTTCCTTGTTCATGTCCCAGTATTGAACTTTGCACTAATTGATCTAACCTGGACCAGCAGCTGTAGAGAAGGAAATTTCATGTGCTGATTAGCTTAAGACGGGGCTATTGGCCATCCCTGAACACGTTACTTTGGCAAAAGGATTTGAATTAGGAATTTACAAAAATCAGAGTATCTTCCCAAACCACAAAGCTATAACCTAAAATCACATCCAGGTATCAATATCAAAAAGGGACTAGAAAAATGTGGGCAACTACTGATATTCATGTTTTTGGTAAACAGTGAGAAGCAGAATAAATTCTGACTCTTTCCTATATGGTCTTGTGCTAATAATTACAATTTAGCAGTTATATAAAGTCAGCCCTCTATATCCATGGATCTTACATCATGGATTCAATCATTCTGAAAATATTTGGGGAAAAAAAAAGGGATGGTAACTTTGTACTGAACATGTTCAGACATTTTTTCATGTCATTTTCCCTAAGCAATACATTATAAAAACAATTTACATAATATTTACATGATATTATGTATTATAAGTAATCCAGAGATGATTTAAACTATAGAGGAGAATGTGTATATGTTATATGCAAATACCACGTGGTTTTATATTTAGGGATTTGAACATCCATGAATTGGTATCCATGGGGTCCTGAAACCAATTCCCCACAAATACCAAGAGATGACTGTATTTATGTTAAGTTTTTAAAATTCATAAAATAAAGGTATTCATAACAATCTTTCAGTTTTATAACTATGGTATGGTATATGATGACTTTATGATAAAAACGAATAAAGATAAAATTAATCTTAGTAGTTTCTGGGCTTTTATGCATATAAAAATAGCTGTTTTCTGGTCCATAACCACAAATTTTAATTAAATTACAGTAAAATAAAACAGATGAATAAAATCTTTGGCATATGTACTAAAATACCAAAGTGCGACTTTTTCCAGGATGACCAAGAGTACACTAGCAGAACATTGCTTTCTAATACCAGAAAAGCAGATCTCTTAAAATTTCTTTCCTCGTCAGCTCCATTAGTTTATATATAAATTCAATAAAATGATAAGGAAATGTGTAAATTGGTAAACAGCATATGCCACGCATACTTACGCATGATCTCATTCAATTCACAAATAATCTTACAGGCTATTGCAAAAGAAGTAACTATGACACAGAGAGAAAATTAATTTCTCAAAGTTTACTCAAATTAGCAAGTGGTGGAGCCCAGATATTAGGTTAAATAGTACACCTATTTAACATAGGTATTTCCTACTCTACTTTGTTGCTTTGACTTATCAACTTCTAGGATTTTCAGTGGATGTATTCAAAGTTAGTCTAATTAATTTCCTAATGTAGTAAGTCCAGATGATTG
>CAUYSK010019403.1:0-30430 GCA_963575035.1 Avahi laniger | reverse complement strand
TTGTATTGTTTGTGTTATGGTGGGTGTGTCTTGTTGGGCGCGGGTTTTGGGGGTCAATCAGTTTTAAGTCATTGTTGGGCCCCCCCCCCCCCCCCCCCCGCTGCACGTTGTCGCTGGCACATCTGGCGCCGAAGTCGTCCTCCCTCCCCTGTGTGGCGTCGCTGTGCAAACAGACCGCGAGCAGCCTTTGCCCCGGGGACCCAGAGACAATAAATCGCTCTCTTGCTTTCTGGGGGCTCAAGTGAAGTAAGCGGGTGGCCTGGCAAAGTCCCCTGGACAAAACGTGTCCATGCCATGGTGGCCCGCTGAACACGACCACTCGCTGCCCCAGGAGCAAAGCAGCTGCAGCTCGCACTGGCCCCTGTCCTGTAACAGACGCTCACAGAGCCTGGGTGGTTCCAAATTTTAGAGTCCCTGAAGGTATCTGTGCATAAAAGAAACCCTGTCATGTCTGTGTGCACTTGATTTATTTGCTGTAATTCGTTATCCTTCTCTCTCTGAAGGCGGGAGCGCGATGACATTGCCGCGGGTTGACACATTCCCTTTCCTACCCACGGGCAGTCGGGGCAGATTCCTTTCAATCTCCAAACTCCCATTGCTCTGAAGACATCCCCTCGCCATTTTCCCTTCTTACGTCCCCTGGCTTTCGCGTTAAATAAGATGAAAATGCACTGCTTTGTAACAAGCCCCGAGAACGAAAGAACAGCCGCTCATCACTCGATTTCTTCTGACGACGGTGGCGCGTTGCTGGCCAGTCAGCTGAGATCTGACATCGGGGACACACCTGGGGTCTTTTGGGAAACTGCTCCTGGCCGCCAGTATAATTCTAAATATACTCTTCGTGGGTTGACTGACTGCCTCCCTTGCATTTATCCTTCCAGCTGCAACTTCCCCGACTTTTTTTCCCTTTCATTTTATTAGGTTAATAAAACTTGGTTTTCGAGCGTTTGGCTGCCCCAGGAGGGCGATCGGCCCCAGGTCCAATGCATCGAGCGCCTGACGAGTGGCCTCGGAGGTCGTGGCCCGTCCGTTCCAGAAGCTCCTGGTGTCTCGTAAAGGCGAGGCCCGCGGGCCGCACTGTGTATTTTGTCTGTTGGTTTCCCAGCGTCTCTTGCCAGCTCGGCTGTCACTTTGTGCGATTTATTTCAGGCTGACAGCACCGCCGGGCAGCTCCTCTGCAGCGAGCTCTGCCTCCTGCGCTGGTCTCCTCACCCCCACACACCCGCTGCCGTAAAATAAAAAGTCTGCAATAAAATGAGGGAGAAATGTGTCGATGCTGCATTTTAGAACATTCCAGCAAAAGGGCTGCGGGAAATGCCTTCATTTACATTTAAGAGGGAAGCTCCGTGAGAGTGAGGGGTAAAATAGCCGGGAGAAGGGCCTCCGGGAGAAGGGCCTTCAGGAGGAAGAAATAGTCTGGTATTTAAAATAAACAAATTAAAAACAAAATATGTTTTGTGTGTATGTGTGTGCGTGTTTATTCCATCCCTAATTTGTTTTTTGGTGTTTCAGAGAAAGATCAGTGAAAGAGAAAAGTGGATGTCCCTTGCCTTCTGGGCCCAGGAATGGGGCTCTGTCTCTTTCCAGAACATTCTTCCTTCCTGTCCCCCTGCAGGCTCGCGGGATCTCTCTCCCCCACCTCTAGCTGTCAGCTCCTTGCTGGCTTCAGGGTTGGGGCTGTGTCAGCCACAACATCGTTGAAAACTGGAATCTGAGTGGCCACGAGCCCAGGGAATATTTATCAGTTCAGTGGCCCAGGAGAGGGGGCAGCTGGGGGGTTTCCAGGGTGGGGGTGATTGCTGGGTTATGGGGTCCCTGGGCCAGAGGCTGCCCGAGTGTCCACACAGCAGCTGGGCCTTGTCAGCATTTGTAATTAGTGTCCTGGTTCATCTCCTCTAGTTTGAGCCTCCAGAAGCTACCTCGCCTTTCATTAACTACGTTCTAACGGGCCTTGCGCTGTCACTGATAAATTACCCCACACGGCCGGCTGTGCCAGGGGATGTTTTCTTCCCTTCTTTCCCGCCACGCGCCTTGAGCACGGAAGGTTGTGCTCGCTCTGCATGCAGTGAAAGGAGAAATGCAAAGCTGTCCTGGGTGATTCTCCTTCGAAATGGTCAGCAGTGTCCTCTGTGTGTTAGCATCCACCCGGCCCCGGTGCCAGGTCAAAGGTCTGTCCCCCAAACTGGCTGGGATTTGGGGAAGTTCTTTGGATCCCTGGGACATGGACAGGTGAGGTGGCGTCTCCCAGGCTGTGGGGGAACAGTGGGTGGGCATAGCGACCCCTCTTCTGCAGGGTCCTTGCACTTGTGGGTGAGGAGGATTCTAGGGAGGTCCTGAGGTCATGGGGGATCGTCCTGGGCCTGGGTGGACCTTCTCTTTCACCTTCAAACGAAAAGGCTGGTGTGGGGTTGGTGGCTGGTGGCACAGCTGACTCGGTGCTCAGAAGCTCAGGCAGCAGAGTTCATTTCCTGACCCGTGGGCCGGTGGCCCAGCCAACATCACCTTCCTCCCACCTGGGGAAGACACAGCATGCGTGGCTGTGGCAGCAGATGTGCTCCCAGCTTTGCACACTCCTTGGGTAGCAGCGAGGCCCAGGGATTTCATGGAGTCCGCACGTCGGTGTCCCGGAGTGGCTGTTTCCATCGGGGCTTAGAAGGGGCAGCCGTTTCCCACCCCTGGAGACCCTCAAAGCAGGACTGGCTGTTCTTGTCCCTCCAGATCTCTAGGTGCTCGGAGCTCCTGGTTCAGAATCTCCCCCTGCCCCACCCTTCTCCCCCGCGCACCCCTCTTACTGTGCCCTGGCTGCGCAGCAGATTATCTTCTGAAAATATACTTTGAAGGGTTTTTGTTTTGTTTTGTTTTCCCTTCTTGACACTCTTGAATAAAGTAGGCCATTTATCTTTTAGGCAGAAGAATTTCAACAGTTAAATTGTGCGGTGCAGGCTCAGTGCGTGGAGGTAGTTTTAAATAGTTCTTCATCGCATTTGTATCGCTGTCTCAGCTTCCCCCAAACCTTGTAGCCTCCTGTCTCCAACTAATCCCCCCAACAGCCACCCCCACCCCCACGGATCCAGCCCACCTCAAGCTACTCACACTGAAAGAAGCATTCATGCCTGGGCCATGTGTTTGTTTAGACTCAGCCTGTGTTAGTCCATGTTAAATGCAACAGAATGGAGAAAAATGTAATTCTCTGCCGGCTTTTGATCAAAGAGAGGACTTTAAAAAAAAAAATTCGGGATGGATTTCTGAAGGACAATGTTATACACATTCCGTGTGTTTCTGAGCTTCAGTGTTTAGTTGATTTGGGAGAAAAAAAAGATTTTGATCCCAGGGAGAAAACACTCACACAAACACGTCTCCGCTCCACAAACATTGTAAGACAGGCATTTTTCATAAGCCTCCCCAGCCAAAAAGTGGAAGGTATTGCCTTTTGATTTATCGACAACATAAGAGAATTAGAAATACGGCTGAACTGCAACACGCGGACCCTTTCTTGCTTCTGGGGAACTCAGAGCAAAGTCACTCCTGTCGCCGAGGCTAATTCTGGGATCCAGGATGTCCTCCCCGGGTGCTCAGAAATGCGTATGTCCACACTCACTCCATCGATCTTCATTTCATGACCAATCATTAAACGTACATTTCTCCCCTAACTCCCTCAGCTTCGGAGCAAATGCAAATAAAAATCGCTTAAAACGGTTAACATTTCCTGTCATTGAAGGCCTTCGACCGGGGTGGGGGTCGCTGGGTTTTAAATAATATTTCCACAGGAAAACTCATTGCAGATTGGTGGCGGGAAGGCAGACTGTTTCATCCAGTGAAGTTTGGGGTTTGCAACCAGCCTAAATTTATTGCAGTCAGTCAAATGATTCTTTATATTATGTGGACGTTGGAGAGCAAATAATCCAAACAAGCACTCAGAGTATTAACCTGGGGCCCAGCTCAGGTCACAGGAAAAAACTAAAATAAGTTCTCTTCCCCTCTGCTCCCTCCCCTTTAGTCACTTTCTTTTCCATTATGGAAAAAAACCCGAATTTGGTATTTTAATTTGTTGTGTTTCCTGTATTGATTGTTTAGTTAGTGATTTTGCCAACTTCCTGGATGTTCATTTCTGTTCTGCACAAAAGAGCCACATTTCCTTTTGGAATCGGGACCAGGAGACAGAGCAGGCTCAGGAACCGTGAGTGCATCCCCGGTCTGGTCTTCCCAGCGCCCCAGACCCCCTCGCTCCCTGCCCTCTCTGCAGCTCAGAGCTAACTTTCCGCAGGGCTCCTCTCGGGTGAACCCGCTCTGTGGGCCGCAGCACCTTTCCCCACTTTTAGGAAAAGAGACTCTACAATTTCTACACAAACATCGGGTAGGAAGGGGAGGGGGAGTGACTGCAATTTTCATTTTAAGGCTCCGAAAGATGGAGAAAGTAAACAGAAGCAGGCTGGTTTATTTCAGGGGCTTGAAGTGAGTCTCTACTGAATTTACCTAATAAAATGAATTTTAAAAATTTTCATTTTCTCATTTCATTCCAGCAGAAAATGAGTTTGCCTTTATAATGTCCAGATCTTTCAAACTCTATTGAGTGAGAAATTAAGTTACACAATTTAAATACTTTGGTGTACACACACACGTGCACACACACACAAAATGAAGCAATTTGTGGCTGTAATACAATATAGCAAGCCTGGCTTTGGGGTCCTAGGACACTTAAATTTTTTATGATGTGTAATAAAGAAAAATAAGATTCAGTAAAAAATGTTTCTCTTTTAAAATGGGTGAGTTGTAGTACTCAATAAATTTAACTGTAATTTTCATTTGTTAATGTAATTTTCCTATTTTTTTTTTAAATCTTCTGAACATCTTGTCAAAATGTTGGTAGGACTGGAAAGAAAACATATGTTAATGTTCGAGGCCACAGTTGATTTCTTTCCTTCCCCAGAAACTATTCCAACCAGCATGGGAAATTATAAAACAATAGGGTTCTCTTGTGAAAAGATTATCTTGCCTTTAATTACCAAGAGAAAGTGATTAATGCTGAAATTTCACGGCAAACCCCGTTAGGAGTGGGAAAAAGAGGAAGGCAGGGTGGTTGTTTTGGTAAAAAAAATCCAGAAATCGACATCAGGCAGATGTATAATTGGAATGTGATTATATTTATAAGAAAAAGTTACATAAACTTCAAAAATGAAAGTTGTTTTGCTTAAGTGTCTGAAAAAAGAATTTAGAATAATATTTGGGTTATCCCTGTTTTGTGCTCTTGTGTTCACAAAAGCTTGTCAGGGTCCAGGTGGGATTAGAGAGCACCATCCGAAGGAGCGTTGTGTGTGTG
Source organism: Avahi laniger (assembly GCA_963575035.1). Taxonomy (NCBI): domain Eukaryota; kingdom Metazoa; phylum Chordata; class Mammalia; order Primates; family Indriidae; genus Avahi; species Avahi laniger. The sequence continues at coordinate 25,113 of CAUYSK010019403.1, read as the reverse complement.
TGGCGGGGTCTTTGCTGTCTGCCCTGCACCTCCACCCCAGGGAGTATGGGGAGCTGACTGGTGGGAGCAAACCTTTACTCCGTAAATTCATAGCTAATATAAAACTCTTAAAAATATAGCAATTTTCTAATTTTTAAAAAAATACCTTCTCGGGGGGTAATTGCAGGGAATGGCACAATGGCTAGAGCCGGTTTTCGAAATTGCTGTAGACCAGAGGTGTGCAAAAGGCTGTTTCCACTTCCCTGTGATTTTGACTAGAGTATTTTGTTCTGGTTCTTCGGTCACTGAAACGGTGGCATTCTACACCTTAAATACATTTTTGAGCTTTCTAGCTTGGATGGCCTGAAACAGAAAGCGTCTCCTTGGCAGGGAAGTCTGCCTATTGTCCAGTAGATGGCGATGTTACTTCTAGAGTGACCGGGGGGTGGGGGTGGGGAAAACACCGAGACTTAGCCCCAAATAATCTCGGGTCACCCTGTCACCTCTCCCAGAGTGCATCCAACAGGTTTTAAGCGTAAGAAGAAACACTTTGGAGGCCTCTCCTGAAACGTGCCAAGCTATCAAAGAGTATTTAAAGTGTTTGAGCCAAATGTTAATTACCAAACCTCTCACCCTCCTGAAATAGTCAGTACCCAGCTCGAGTTCAAAGAAATGCTCCCTGGAAATGTTTGAGATAAAAATGGAAGAAATTTAGCAGCTATTTCAATATTTTGTCAGTTGCCCATGTTTAACAAAATAAAAGACATCCTCACCTTTCTCCTGTAGCAGTCCTGAAGGGTGCACGTTGTACTGTAGTCTGTGGAATTTTATGCACATCAGAATGGTCAAGTGTAACCAGGCACGAATGCGTAATGATAGTCTCACCTTCTCAAACAAGTGGTTGCCTTTTGTTGTGTTGGTGGAGCAGATATACACTTGGACGTTGTATTTCATTATATCAGCACCTGATAAAGTAGTATCACCAGATCCTCAGAGCTTTTAAACCTCAATGCCCCATGAAGGATTCCAGCATAACCACCCCCCTGTCCCATTTGGAACAATTTCTACTTTATTTCAAAAACGTTTTTCTATCCCCATCTCTTGCTAAAGAAAATCCCAAATGATGATGAACACGTTCTTCAACACATTTAATATTAAAATTAAAATGATTTTTAAAACATTTTTAGATGATGTCAATGTTTTGCTTATTCATGGGATGACATGATTCCTTAATTTGTTTTATGCAATAATTTACCGTTTCGTTTTTTAATTTTAAAAGAGGCAGTGTACATGTTGACAAGTATTTTAAACAAACTGAAATTCAACAACAGCAACAAAAAGATTTATTTGTTTTCCTAAGAATGATGTTATCATTTATTCTTGGGGGAAAAAAGGATGACTTTTTTTTCCATTTGACTCCAAATTTGAAATACTTAAAGACTTAGAAATATGTAAATGTAGCCTAGTACAATGACTTCATCAAGTCTGGTAGTAATTAATTTTGTATCCTTTAAAAATTTAATTGAATGACAGACTAGCTTTTACACTTGTGTGTATTTACAAATTGTGCAAGTCACTCACTATATATAACTCAAGTGTATGTATTAATAAAATGATTGTGCAAAAACCCGGCTGTTTAAATAAATTCTGTTCTGCTTTAAAGATATTTCCCTTTAGGGAGAAAGTCATTTAAGTATTGAGTGGCAGTGACCAGCAAACAATGGTTAAAATGTAAATAAATCTTCCTGAAACTTAGTTCTAATTTTCTTGAGCAAGATACTAACCCATAAAAAATAAACATTGTTTATTGAACCACATTTGTATCAAGTGAACCTTTGTAAAATGATATGGAAAAAATATGAACGTTTATGTCCCAAGTACTTTGGCTCCCTGGCAGAACAGAGGGAGCTATTTGATACGTAGAAACTGAAGAAAATAAAATTAGCGACTCTGCTGAGAGAGCCATTCAGATTTGTGCAGTTGCATGAAGGTGATTGTACTAGAATTAGCACACACACAAAAAAATTGTGTCATTTGGCACCTTGGCTTAAGGGATAATTTAATTACACCATCTATTAGTGGTGACTTGTGTTTCTGCTTCAGCCAACCTTCTTACAATCTTGTTTATTTTCAGAAATCACACTTGTGACAGCTCTAATAGGCCATTCAACAGCAAACATTTTCTCATTTAGTTGAAAATATTTCAGGTTTCAGAAACTTGGAAAGACAAAGCACTTTCAGACTTCACGCATCGGAGTTAACTGGTTTGAGGCAAGATTTTTTGACAAATGAACTCAACCATCCCATTTGACCAATTTCAGCCTAAAATATTTTTATGTTTCAATTTGCCAACCCAGCAGACAAAATTTGAGCAGATGCAGAGATTGCCGCCTCTCCTGGATTTTTCTTTTTTTTTGGTGGAAGGGTAGGATGTGGATCGGGCGCCGTTTTTGCACGTGGGTTACAGGAACAGCTCAGAGGCCTGCACTGCCAGCAAGCTGGTCTGTCTGTGTCTACCACTGATTCTGATTCTGGGTCCTGTATTTGTAAACTTTCCACTTTTTTTCTTTGAGAAAGGCATGTTTGATCTTTGCAGACGAAGGTGGGGAGGTGTATTTATTTCCTTCTTAACAGCTGAATGCAATCAGGCACTTCTTCGGTGTTGTGTTTTAGTTAAAATGTAGAAGAAAAGAGAAAAACACACCCAGACAAACCGTAAGACACATTTAGCATCCAGCTTTCAGCCCCCAACCTCCAGTCCCTGCACCGGGGACGACTCCTGCAGGACGCAATGGGTCGTAGCTCCTCCCTGGGCCCCCTCCCCGGGAAATTGTCTTGGAAGAAGAGGGGAAACCGTGGGGCTTTCGTTTTAGGGTCAGCTCACATGTTTAAGCGGCATGTCAGGAGGAAGAAGGCTGAGATCCTTTGTGCAAACAAGCGCCAGAAATTCAAATCCCTGCCTGTCTCTCAGAAATGTTCTTGTGCAGCGTCTCCCCAGCGGTTTGGAGAATTGAGCATTTGAAAGGGAGGCGTCCTCAACATTCCAGGCTGAATCTCCTCCAGGAGAGGGTGCTCGGGACCCAGGTCTCTCCCCAGAGCTTTGACAGAGGCTCGCTTGGGGGAGACAGGGTACGTGCCCGCCCAGGGTGGCAAAGGTTCTCGGGACCATGCAGTGCCATGCGTGTGCTATGCAGACATGGGCATGACGTGGGCATGAGGCCTGGCCAAGCCAAGGGCTCGGACGGTGGTACTCTGCTGTTCTCACATGGAGCTGGGTCATTTCACAAATGCCTTTGTTTCTGGCGTGTTCACTGACCACTTCCCCTGCCAAGAATCCAGGTGTCAGGATGGTCAGATGCCCAAGGCCTCAAACGGCACGTGAGAGATGCTGGCAACAACACCCGAGGTTTATCCAGAGCTCTCAGTGTGCCGGGTGCCGGGTGTTGCATGGGGCAGCACAATGGCATCTCCCAACAATTCAATGAGGCAGGAAATGTCATTATCTCTGTTTGACCATCGAGGAAACTGAGTCCCTGGGAGACTAAGCGAAGTCCCCAAAGTCACACGGCTGGTGTGGAGGGTAGGGGAGGACTAGGGATCAAATCCAGGCTGCTGTATCGCGTAGTCTTAACCAGGCCTCACGGTGCTTTGCTAAATAAATATTTGTCGAGTGAATACATGAGTGGTGAATTTGAGAGACAGTGGGGTGTGATGTCGGGAAGAAGGTTTCAGAGCAGGGTAGATTTGGGTTCAGACAGGGTTCTGCCCCCTCATTTACTGGTGACTGGTAAATTCCTTAAATTTTCCAGGCCTCAGTGATTTCTCCTACATAGAACGGAGCTAGTAATCTTGCTTTTTGGGTTGTGAAGGTTTGAGCTTGTGATGAGGGGCGTGGTGTGGCGTGTGCTCAGGAAGGGTTGCATTACGATGGGCTCCGGGCCAGACCCCAGGCCCAGAAAGAAGCAGGCGGCAGGGCTGCCACCGACCAGCTGGGTGACATGGTCAAGATTCGTGGGCTTGCCGGGTGTTGGTTTCCTCGTCTGTAGAGTAGGGCTGACTTTAGTTCCTGCCTCCAAGACTTGTGCATTAGGAAGGAGAGCCAGGCCTGGGGCAAGCACTAGTGAACGTCCACTCGGATGCTCTCAGTAGCACCTGTCGTCTCCTTTCAGCTCTCACGCTCTAGGGACTCGCGGCCCTGGGAAGTGTGGCCCACAGACCGGTGTCCCCGGGAGCCTGTTGGAAATGCTGTCTCAGTCCCTTCCAGACCTCCTGAGTAAGAGGCTACATTTTAACAAGATCTCAGAGGTTTGTGTACCTGTGGCCTGGCTCTCAGGCACCCCAGAAACAGAGGCCACCGTGCGCTTCCTTCTTCTCCAAGAGTGTCCCCAAGGGATTCTGAGGAGGGGCTGCCCAGTAACCCGCTTCTCTGTGAGCTCCAGACGTCCTGGGGCCCCTCCTCGTCCTTGCCCTGCCCTGCTCTGCCCACAGGCTCCTGTGGCTTCTAATGGGGTCTGGCCAGGGGCCAGTGGGTGGCACTGGTGGGAGACTGGAGGTCTGGCTGGAGGAAGGGGAAGCCGGGATGTTGCTCCTCTTCTGTCTGTCTGTACTCAGGCTGTGTTCAGCAGCATGTGGGGCCACACAAGTCCATGGAGGGCCAGTGCCGCTGGGTGGCTCCCACCCTAGGCTCCCGTCTCTGTCCCTTGGGTCCCCAGGTGCTAGCAGGTGTTTGCCAGTTGCTGTCTCAGCTTTTCCATCGCCAGAGTGAGCTTGTCTTCGTGTCTCCTCTCCCTGACATGTGTCCCCGAGGTCCCTGCCACACCCACAACTCCATGTTCCACAGACACGCCACGCTGGCCCAGGCCTCTGCCTTTGTACGTGCCATCTCTTCTCCCTGGAGCGCTTTTTCCAGCCAGCGAATCTCCTGTTTTCTTCAAGGCCCCACATGAGCGCAGTGAATGGCAGAAGGACAATCGTCTGAGTGTTTTAATTCTCCCTCCCGCCCTTTCTGGGCTGTCACACGCTGGAGTGTGTTCTTCTCCGCACCCCAGGGTCACATGGCACCATCTCTCTGACTGTGGAGTGTGAGAGTTAGACATGTCGTCTGAGTCCACGCGACAAAACACTCACGCGCTGCGTTTCTCCGAGACACAGACGTAAGGGCATGGCACCGTGGTAGGGGGAAAAAAGGTGAGTGCAGCAAACGAAGCTTTGCTACGTAAGTTCTGCGAAGCCAGGCCTGCTAGGAAAGCTCTGCTTCTGTGCATTTGTTCAGCGGCCGGTCCTTCGATCAGGAGCAAATACTCACCGAGTGCCGCAGCCATGAACAAGGGGCAAAGGCATCTGTCACCCCTCCACATCCCGTCAGGGAGGCATATCACCGGCAACTACAGTCCTGTGCGAGGAATATTTGGGGGGCAGAGTGTGCATAGCAGAGGGGGCTTCAGGGTCAGCTCTCCAGACGGCCGCCCCAACTGAGAAGGGGCAGCCTGGTGTGGCTCAGGGCAGGGGCTCTGCAGGTACAGGGCTCAGAGGGTGCGGGGCTGGGCTCGGGAGCATGGGGACCTCCCTGTGGGTAGGCGAGCGGGTTCCACAGGCCCGGGAGGCTCCTCTCAGAAGAGGTCGTCTCCCCCAGTTGCAACATAGGCAGGAAGAGAAAGCTCACAGTAGCTGCGGTCTGCATGTCACATTTTACGCGAGCAGGTTTTACCAAGAAGGCAAATAAATAAATGAATAAGTAAAATAAGTAATAAAATGAAACAAACAGACCAAGAAATAAAATATTTATCTTAGTATGTAGAGGCGGTCTGCCTTTCAGTGTCCCAAAGGAGCAAGAAAATGTGCTACCTGGATGGCATCGCTGTCAGTCATCTCAGATGGGGAGGAGGGCTGTTGCTATGGAGACGGCCCTGGTCCCCTCTTTTGCTTCCTTGGCTTGTTCCTGCGAAGGGATGCTCTCAGCTGCAAGTTAGAGGGCTGGAAGGGAGGGATGTGCTCATCTCGGAGCCCCAGGCGGGTGGCGTCGGTCACCTTTTGGTCTCCATGCCCGGGCCCTCAGGGTGACAAGGTGAATGCCACACCTGGATGAATGTCATATCCTCTCCAGAAGGAAGGACAAAGGGAGAAACACAAGGTCTTTTATCCTCTGGGTGTGCACATGTCATTGGCCAGAACTGGGTCATGAGACCACTCTCCACTGCAAAGACATCTGGGAAATCGCATATTTTTCATCGGGGCTTATTTTCAAGCCAAATGAAAGGAGAATCCTGCCAACAGGAGGAGTCGGGAGGGAACAGATGTGTGGGCCACCAGCAGAGGGCCCAGGAACCGGTGCGGTTGGATCTGGTCATCACCCAGATCCTCCCTGGGTCGGACGAGGAAAGAGACTTTTTAAAAATATTTTTACAGAAACCCTTCCGAGAAGATATTTATTTCTTAACATATAAATATTTCACGCACTGCCTCAGTAGAGAGAAATGCATTAGTGTGTTTACAGCTTAGAACATGGGGGATCAGTGTTTTTGGCCAGAACCCCTTGGAATCTGTGGCAGTGGTGGCATGCACTGCACGACCCGTGCGTGTTCCCAGAACAGGTGTGGGATCAACGAGGGAAGGGTGGCCCAGGTCAGGTGGGAGACGTAGGTGTTATGTTGGCGTCGATGTGGCAGAGAGGCAGTTTCCATCTGCAATTTCCTTTTGCAAGTGGGGAAACTGAGGCGCAGGGCCCCACAGCTAGCACCTGGTAGGGTTGAAAGTCAGCCTGAGGGGTGATTTCAGGGATGAGCAGGATCAGCGACCTGAGGCCAAGGTCAGCATGTGACCCTGGACCACTCCTGTGGGAGACCCTGTCCCAAAGCGGGTGAGGGGTGGTGGGCTACGAGACCCGCGAGGCCCTGCCCGCTCACTCTCGGGGGCTTCCCTGCCAGTGTGTTTGTTTTGGGCATCTTTGTCACGTTCCTGTGAGTAGCCGCCAGCAACGTTTTCTCCCAGGGGGTGCTCGGTGGTGAGAACCCGGGAATCCTCTCTTATCTCTGCAGAGCAGGACGCGTCCTGTGCCGCGTGTCCACAGCGAGGCTTCCCAGCACTGTGATGAGCTTGCAGATTTCTGCGCGTGATTGCTCCAGCTGCCACCCCCAGCCAGCTCGGGGTGGGGGGGCTGTGTTTTGTTTCCCAGGCCCCCAGCTCCGCAGCCGGGCGCCGGCACTGCCCTCTCCTGTGTCCCTGGCCTTTTCAGCTGCTCCGAGGGCTGGCCCGGCCAGCCGCCAGGGAGAAACAGCACAGGGTGAACTCCTGTTTCCGCCCATTCTTTGTCCAGGGGCAGGGGTGGTTCCCAGCCAGCCAGGGCCGTGGAGGACACAGTGGCCCTTGGGGGTCCTTGGGAGCACTATGTAGGCCCTGCCTACTCCAACCTCACCCCACTCCATCAATACCAACTTCTGAAAGTGCTCTTACCAAGCCATGAGGGGACAGAAACACGGTGGAGTATGGGTCCTGGGTCTCAATCTTGCCTCCAGTGATGTTTATCTGAAAATGCAGATTCTTGGGTCCCCAGCGTCAAAGTCAGACTCATTAACCAGGATGGGGTCCATGATCCACCAGGCCCCAGGTAATTCCTCTGACCTGACAAGTTTGGGAAAACGCTGACCTGGCAGTTGGGGCTGGCTCTGGACTCAGGCTGAATTCCACCTTCATGATACCCTTTTAGTCTCTCTGCTTCCTGAAGCCTCTCAGAACTTCAGTCTCCTCTTCCATTGATGGGGTATGATGTTACCTTCCTTGTGCAATTATTGGGAGAAATCCCAGAGTACTCTGCACACAGAATGTTTGAATCGAATGTTCAGGAAAGGACAAATTATTATTGTCCGTAATGATATTCAGAGACATAACACTCCTGACAAAGTTTCTTATAATCATAAAAACCAGATGAACCACACTGAGGTAATAAGGTTGAAGTCAAAAGTAGAGACCCTGGGCCAGGTATGGTGGCTCACACCTGTAATCCCAGCACTTTGGGAGGCCAAGGCGGGAGGATTGCTTGAAGCCAAGAGTTCGAGACCAGCCTGTGCAACATAAATTAGCCAAGTGTGGTGGTGAGAGCGTGTAGTCCCAGCTACTCAGGAGGTGGAGGCTGGAGGATCACTTGAGGCCAGGACTTCGAGGCTGCGATGAGCTATGATGATGCCTCTGCACTCCAGCCTGGACAACAGAGCAAGACTCTGTTTCACAAAAAAAAAAGTAGAGACCTTGAATGTTTTGAGTACCCTCTGTGGCTTCATTTTAGGTACTAAAACTATTCCTATTGGAAAAATTAAATGTTGACAATAATATAAGAGACTTGATTTCTTTGTTGTCCCCTAGTGTCCAGGAGCCCTGAATTGGGAACACTGTGTACTTCTGGGATTCTCACGGAATCCCACTCCAAGGGAGGTCTGCAGATCAAGGTGTACTGGGGATGGAGCTGCAGTATTCAGTGATGCAAACACTGGTGGCACCTGCCAAGCCCAGGCACCAGGACGCAGAGGTGAACATGCTCAGTCCCTGCCCACCAGGAGCGCATGTGCTGGGGAGAGGAGGAAGTACAGGGATGAATGTTCCAGCGGGGTGTGCTGAGCATCCCCCATGTGGGCCAGGTATCTTCCCAGGCCTGGGTAGAGGAGGACAGATCAGCCCTCAAAGGGTGGGGACGTGGAGTCCCACGGAGCCAGCAGTGGGACGTGGCTGGGACAGAGGTGATGGCATCTTCAGTCATGAGCAGGAGTCCTCCAGGTAGACAAGGGACAAAGACGTTCCAAGCAAGGGGAACGGCCAATGTCAAGATGCAGAGGTGTGCTCTGCGGTGGCCACTGTGCTTAGGAAGGGGTCTGTGGACGGATCTACCTGCCACTGAGATCCACAGGTGGGGGGCTCCCAAGACCATGTGTGCTTTTCATGGTGATCTCAATGCAGGCAGCTTCCGAGTCCTAGAACTGTTGCCAGGGACCCCCAGATCATGATTAAATGTATTGGTTACGTGCTGATGGTGTCAGCCGTGGAACGAGCCACTTGCATAATTTAAAGCCTTGTTTGTCAAGATTTCCTGCCAAAGAATTTTTGGCAGAGTAGGCTTTTCCGAGGAGTGAGGACCACAGACCAACACCTGCCCGGGTGGGACCTGTCGGCATCTCCTCGTGCGTCTGCGTCCTGTGGTATGCCGGTGCATTTTGAAAGGCCAGTGCTTCCCCTCTCCCACACTATTATTTTAGTAAAAGTGATGATATCAGAGCATCATGTTTATCTTGGGGCTTCTCACAGCCTCTCGTTCGAGAAGCCAAGCTGACTGTGAGGAACGACACTACATGCCTCTCCTCTTCCTGAGTGTCAGCCATTTGCACCTTAGTAAGAAAAAACCACAGCACGATCCTCAGAGTGGGGTTTTCCATGACAACATGGGACGAGACCATAAAACCCGGGGTGCTGTGTCAGGAAGAGGGGATACAGACAACCCTAAAGGAGTCAGATGCAAGGAGGGAGGCAGAATAATGACACTGGCCAGTGTCCCTCGTGGGTCCTGGCCTGCCCTCTGCTCTGGGGTCTGTGACTGCTCTAACCAGACTGTCCTCTTGGCAAAAGTCAGGGACAAGATTCACCCGTGGAAAATTCTTGAGTGAACACCTTCCTTGATCACCTGCTGCTGTCACCCAGAGTGGAGATGACTTTAGGTTTGCGCCTCTCTCTGTACCACCTACTTCCATCCGCTTGAGAATATCCGTGTGGGGGGCTCTTTTAGAAATATTTGGAATTTTCCAAACCCTTACACAAACCTTTCAGCTTGGTTTAGTATCTGTAATAACATGTTATCCTACATGTGTATCAATACATTTTTATTATCCAAAGGGGATCATAGTTGTACACAATTGTGATGTCTGATTCCTCACCTAGTTTCAAAAGCCATTCCCATCACTTGCCTGCTGTGTGACCTTAGGTAAGTCACTTAACCTCTCTGTGCGACAGTTTTCTAATCTGCAAGTGAGGGAAACATCACTTAAGTTACTGTGAGATTAAGGAAGCCAATAGGTGGACATGGTGCCTGGTGCATGTTAGTTCCGTAGCTATCAGAGGACTGTGCCCCAGCCCAGGAGAAAATAATTTGATTTTCAAAACAGACACTGGGACGCTGTCGTCTGCAGTGCAAGATCATGCTCCCCATAGCAAAAGCTTCGCCATGAAGTGACTCTGGCTCAAGGAAATATAAAGGGGTGATCAACAGTCACAAGCTGCTTTTTGACAGTGGGGTGAGCCGCACGTGGGGTGCCCACCTGTTGGTGCTGGTGGAGGAGACGGTACTAGAAATGGTTCCTCCCAGGTGGGCTGCCCTGGGGCAGGCAGGCCCCGAACAACAGCATGGGGGTCACAGTCAGGTCTGAGCCTCCACTTCTGAGCCGGAATTCGGTTCCAGCAACAGCCTGCCTGAGCTCCCAGAGTGGCCTGGCCCCCCAAGGTGATTTAGGGTCTCAGGCCCTCTAGGCCTGTAATCTCCCCGGTGGACCCCAGGGTGCCTGTGCGTGGGGGCTGCTCCATTTGTGGAGGGACACATGCCATTTGTCAGTGGCATGGGGTGACTCGCTGGGCACCCCTTGAAGCAGCTTGCAGAGTTCAAGGCTGGGCGCTCTCCACTCTCATTATCAGATCTAATTGTGGGCTCGGGTTTCACAAATCGGGGCTGTGCAGGTGGAGGACGAGCTGCAGAGGTCATGCCTAAAAGCTTATTAAACCGCGGGTGTGAAAGGTAAGACCATCTGGATGCCATTTGACAACTTAAGTGGTAATTACACCATTTGGCGCAGGAATTAGTGAGAGTGGGGCTTGCGCTGTGGCAGGGACAACTTTTCTGTTGGAGGGGGTGGTTTGGGGCAGCATGTGGTCCTCACCCCCGCGTGTGGCTTGCAGGTCCTCTGCCTCCATGTGGGGCTGTCGCTGGGCTCGCGGTCACGCGTGGGCAGCCTCAGACACCAGGAACACACCTGCCTTCTCGCTCTCCACCCAGAGAAGGAAGGGGGAGGTGGGGGCGGCTTCCCGCGACATTCCTCCTGAGCAATATGGAAGTGTTTAAGAGGGGTTTGCACCAGGCAGGGTAGCTGAGATCTGAACCTTTAAATTACAGCCATTCCCGGGCTGAGGAAAAGTAAATAAACAGTTCACAGCTGCAACCAACTCAACACAGAGACCGGCTATCTCTTCTGATTGCAGGACAAGTAATTAAGTGAGAAATGTGAGCCCTCCACGTCAGGGTGAGATGATAAAGGTCTCGGCAGTAAATCCACCCAGTTCCAGAGACCCTCGGGTTAACTCTCGCGCAGCCGAGAGGGGCGCGGGGTGGGTGGGCGCGGAGGGGGAGCCCAGGTTAGGAACGTTGGCTACGCTGTTGTCAAAACCAACCCACTGAAACCGGCCCTGCCTCTCTTGCCCCACTCAGGGAAGGGGAGTACGATTGGGGTTCTCAGCAATGCCCCTGTGGAAGCACCTCCACATAGGCACTGTCTGTGCCCACTGACTGTTACAGGCCGAGCTTTGTCCCCCTCAAGTCCAGTTGCTGATGCTTCCACCCCAGTGCTCAGGCTGTGCCTGTTGGAGATGGGGCCTTTAAAGAGGTGATTAAGGTGAAACGAGGTCATTGGGGTGGGCCCTGAGCCAGCCGGACTGGTGTCCCCGTAAGAAGAGGAGATTAGGACACAAAAAGGCGACCACATGAGGACACAGGAAGAAGGTGGCCATCTGCAAGCCCAGGAGAGAGGCCTCGGAGGGAACTGCCCTGCCCACACATGGGTCTCGGACTTGCAGCTCCCAGCACTCAGGAGATACGTTCTGCTGTTCGAGCCGCGCATCCTGTGATGCTTTGTGACGGCAGCGGAGCAAACCAATGCGCCCGCCTTCGCCTGTGCGTGGAGAGCAGCGTGCGTTTTGCAACACTCGCTGGCTCTACGGTGGGCTTACAGGCTGCGCCAGGCTGCCCGTGTGCGTCACAGGCGGCTTCTCATACTCACCAAAGCACTAGCAGTCCCACTTCACAGGTGTGGAAACTGAGGCCTGGAGAGCTAAGAGCCCAGGTCACACAGCTTCCTGGTGGAGGGGCCTGGGATGTCTTAGAAATGCAGATTCCTGGGCCCGAGCCCAGACCCAGGGAATCAGTCCTAGGGGGGCAGTTTTCAAGGCACCAGGTGATTCTCGCTATAGCCAGGTTCCTAACCACGGCTCTATACCCAATTCTTCTTGCTGGAATCTTTTTCAAAAAAGCAGCGCCTTCCTTCTGAGTGGCTCCCATCCCTGGGGCACTTCCCATCTCTCCATCTCCCCGAGGCCAGGCTGCTCCATGGGCTCCTCACACTCATGCTTGGTTGGCTTGTGTTTCCCCGACAGTAGCACGGGCTCTGGTGCCCAAATGCCTGGGTTCAAGCCCAGTTGCTGCTATCCATTTGCTGTGTGACCTCAGGCAAGTAGCTTGACCTCTCCGGGCCTTAATTTCCTCATCTGTAAAATAGGATCATAAGAGTACCTACCTCCTAAAGTAGTTATTAACCAAGTTAGTATTTGTGACTTGCTTAGAGCAGTGCCTAGCATGTGGAGAGAGCTGGGAAAATGCTTGCTAAAAACAAAACAACCATCTCACATATTAATACTTACCCCTGGGTGATAAGAAGCTGGGGGAGGGGCGGGAAATGGGAGACAAAGCAGGTCTGTGGCAGCTCTGTTCCCTGGGGAGGTCTGGGTGGAGGACACAGGCACCGTTTGTCCCTGGCATCCACCACCATCCGCCCCACCGTTCACCCGGGAGAGGAAGGGAGACGGTGCGGCTCCCTCTGTTCCCAAGTGAGCCAGGGGGTCCTCAGAAGGGAAGTCCCAGGGGGACCGAATCCAAGATAGCAGCAGCACGGTCTCTCCATCAAGAGCAGCGAGGTGTGATGCCAACACAGAGGGGCTCCCTGGCTGTGAGTGCGGGGGGGCGGTGGATCACCTTCGTGTCTTTTGCATTCAGTGTGTTCTGCCCACCCCAATGATGAACGCCTATCCTTTTTGTAATGAAGACCTAGTGGGGCTTTTGGCTTTAAAAAAAAAAAAATGGTGTGGAAGTTGGCTGAGTTGCCCCAGTAGATTTTTCTTTGGGGCATGTTTTGGCATTTCCTTGATTTCCTCATGCCCCAGCAAGACTGGATACCCCTCTGTGAGCTGCTCCATCCTTGCCCCCGGGAGCATGTGCCTACCTGTGTTCTGGCCTGTGGTCCAGCAGGGGATGGCTGCATGTCACCCAGCTGTGGTCTCCAGGAGCCACTGCAGGGGACCTGCCATGAAGCCACATTCCAGAGGCCCTGGCTGCATGGAATTGTGGAACCCTGGTCTCATGGGGTCTTGGGGACCTTCCGCAGAAAGTGCCCCTTCCCAGCGGCAGGGACACATGGCTCCTTTACTCACAGGCTACTGTTGGGCCTGCCAGGGAGGAGCTCCTGGAAGATGCTGGGGAGCAGAGCAGGAGTGGGCTCTGGGCCTCTCGACGTGGGCGCCCTCGGCCCACCTTAAAGGGCTGCTGGGAGGATTAAGCAAACTGAGACGGGTGATGGTGCTGCCACTTCGTAGTCTCCACTGTCAGCACTGGCTATGGCCTTGCTTCCTTATGACTCCCAGTTGTGTCCCTCTGCAGGAGGGGACCCCAGGGACTGGGGAAGACACAAGTATTTACTCAGTCTTTCAGCCAGTGGTTTCGGGCCTGGACCAGGTGCTAGTGTTTCACGGGAAACAAACCAACTCCTGCCTTGGGAAGTGTGGCACCTTCTGAGGGGACAGCCGCGGGTCACATGACCTCACAGAGGGACCAGGGCAAAGAGAGCAGATCCGGAGCCCGATGCAGACGGGGCAGCCGAGCCGGGGCGTGAGGGACATGCAGGAGTCAGCTGGGCGAGGGGAGGGGCACAGTGTCCAGGCAGGGGCAGCGCTGTGAGAGCCCGTCCTGCTCAGAGAGGTGGAAGGCAGCCCGTGCAGCTGGCATGCAGGAGGGGGACGCTACCCATGTTCCCAACCTCCCTCTCCCTCCCTTCCGTGGTGAGAGAATCTCTAACTGGGCGAGTCACAATTCAGGATACGGAGTGCTTCCCCAGCCTCCTTGGCAGCAGCGACATGTGTGACAAGCCCATGTGTCCCCGAGGAGAAGGAAGACGAGAAGGAGGAGGGGGACCCCCACCCGTCTTCTCCCCTCCGACGTCTCAGTGCGGATGCGGCCCTGGATCATCACAGGATGGCCACGGCGACTGACAAGAGCAGAGCAGCAAAAACAAACCCACACACGTGTTGCCGGAGCCCCGCTGTTTTGGTTCTGTGAGCGCAGCCGAAGCCGAATTGTAGCCACATAAGCTTTAACGGCAGGGCCAGCGCTGGGACATGATTTAGGGAGTTACCCATTTACTTCAGCCCAGCTAGGCTCCAGTTACGCTGGGCTAGCCCTTGTCTAGGGCATGATATGGACTTTGATATTTTTCCAAAGAACCACGGGAGGCTGAGGGGAGGTTTGAGGACTAACCAGTCACAGGGTGGCTGGGGCAGAGATGGGGCTCAGAGGCAAGTTTGCTGTTTGACGGTTCCAGAGAGATCATCTGGGGGTGGGCCTGCCATGTGGGCCCAGCCTGAGTCACACATGAAGCATCCATGTGGCCATAGCAGAGCCTCACCCCCAGGGCGGGATCCTTCTGAATGTGGAGCCGTGGGCACCTCCGCACACCCCGAAGCCCGCCCTGCGTGTGGAGGAGAATCTCCCAGGGGCCTGGTGGCTGGGGTCCCTATAATGTGAAAGTCCTGGCCCAGGTGAGACCCGGAGGTGGCAGGACTCCTCAGGCACCACAAGGTCGATGGCTGAAAGGCGATTGTCTACTCCCAGGACCCCCCCCCACCCAAACCATGGTTCTCGAATGGTGGGGACTGACTGGGCCATGAGCTGCTCAGTGTGGGGAGGGGCTCGGCTTTCAGAGGCTCCCCTTGCGTCAGCCCAAGGACTGGCCCGAGGGCCACGCCCCTCACAGCTGGAAACTGCTGACTTCCCCATTCTGGGATCCAAAGCGACAGCCCCACTCCGCACAGTGACGTCACGTGCTGGGATACCGTGGACACCATTGCTCCGGGGATTTTTATAGGAGCGGTGCAAGACCATAAAGCTGTTGGGGAGGATATCATCCCTCCTGACCATGGCCTGGGCCTCAGTGACCTTGGGCTTCACGGGAATTATCAGACCCGCGGGCAGCCTGTGGCCCCGAGACCCGATCGATGCATCTCAGTGCTCCGTGCCAATGGTGCTTCCAGGTTAGGTCTCGTTAGGATAATAAAAGGGATGAAAAAACAGTATTTGGGCTGTATTTTTTCCTGGGGTATCATGACAGATTGAAGGCCTGTGGCTCCAGGCATGCCAGCCAGTCCCAGCTCCTGTGACCCCGGGGCTGGAGGGACATGGGCATGCCACAGGCTTCCCCTGCTCTGGCCTGGCCTGGCCCCATGGCCCCTGGCCCGGGCTACTGGCCCTGCTGCCAATGGCACCTGTGGGAATGTGGCCCCCCCATCCCTGAGAGCCTATGCAGCCTCCCAGGTCCCTAGGAGTGAGATTGCGTCATCCCAGTGGGCCAGCTGCCCGGACCACGGCTGGCCCGGCCACAGGGACAGGGTTAGCCTGGCTCGTCCTCCTACACCCGGGACAGGAAAGAGCCTCGGATGGGCGGGTGCCTTGGCACCTGGCACCTCACTGCTCTGTCTGGAAGAATGGCTGCTTCTCTGCCATCTGAGTGATGCTGCTCTGGGAGCCAGGCTGGGTCCCTTCTTCCTAGAGGAATTCCTGACAACCAGAGTGACGACGTGATGGTCATTGTGCTGGTGTCCTGGTCCACACTCACAGTCCAAGCTCAGCAACTTGATTCCGATAGCAAGGGCCATGTGCTGTGTCGTGAACACGACAACAGCTCTTGCTCTGAGCGCTCACCGTGTGCCAGGCGCTGTGTACCTGTCACCCAAGCAGATTCCCAGCAGCTCCAAGTAGCAGAGAAAAAAGCCCACACCACGTCCGCCCCGTGCCTATTCTAACAGCCTCCTGCATGCTGCTCTGCAAACCCTGTGACCCTGAGCGGAGGTACTGTTGGCACCGATGTTACGCACAAGGAACCGAGGGTCCCAGAGGTTAAGTATTTGGCCGAGGCCACACAGCTGCCGAGTGTCCAGACCGAGAAGCTCACTTGGTCAGTCTTGCTGCAGAGTTTGCACCGTGTCCGAGACACGCAAGCAACACTGGGCAAGCACGTGCCGTGGGCCTTGTTCCCAGCGCTCACATGGGAAAGGGGCAGGTTCCCCAACAGGCTTTTGGGCCAACTGACGAGATAATAAAACCCCAGAGCCCACCCTAGATTTAAGCAAAAACATACATAAGTTAATAAAACAACATCTTCTAGAAAGACCATGAAATGACATTTGAGGATGTGCATTCCTCTGCTCGGTGCACCTGTCACTTACCGAGCGCTCACTCTGCTTTGGCTGCCGTGACATGTGCGTTGCAGATTCCAGCCACCACGCTTGTCTCATGGGGAGGTGAGCTCACCTGCTCAGGCCGCTTGGTAGGTACATTTAGCGTGTCCAGGACTCAAACCCAGGCCGTCTGACGGAGTCCCACCTGCAGCCTGCAGACGGGCTGGCTTTGGGAGCAGGTAGAGCGGGCCACCTGCTGCATGTGTGGTGTGATTTGTGGGCTGGGATGAGGGCTGCCTGACTTACCCCTGCCACAGACCTCTCCCTCCAGTGCCGGCCATGCCACCATGGAGCTTTTTCCAGGGTGTCCCAAAGGCGTGCTCCCTGGTCAAGAGGAATGGTATCAATCCCTCCCTGTCTATCGTGGAGCTACCTTAGTAGGGGCTGGCGGTGCCCACTCCCCTCTACATCCTCTTCTTCCTGGGGACATGGTCAGCCTGCACATCCCAGCCTTCCTTGGGTTGGATGTGGCCATTGGCTGACTCTCGGCCACAAGTGGTGTGTGCTGAAGAGGCCTCTGGCATGTGGCAGAGAGCAGATCCACAAGATGGAAGGATCCTGGGCCCTGAGTGACTCTGTGGGGCAGAGCCCTCCTCCAACCATGCTGGGTTTAGATGTGGGCAAGAAACAGGCTTTCCCTGTGTCGAGACTAGGGGTTGTTAAAGCACTCAGCCAACTCTGATTGAACCACTTAGCACCTTGGTAAGTCCAAGGAGGAGAATCTCAAGACCCTTTCCTGTCTGGAGAGTCTGTGTGGGCCAGTTTTGTGGATATCCAAGTGGAAATAATGAGACCCAAGAAGGGAAGGAAAGTGACGTTTACTTCCCAGGTGACATCTTGATCCTCCTCTCCCCAGCTCTTCCTCTTCCACTGCAGGGGCTCCCCTTGGGCCTTCCTGCCTCAGGGCCTTTGCACAGCTGGGAACACTTTCCCACATCCACCCTGCCTTTAATGCTGTCCTCTGACCCCCCGTTTGATGTCCCACTCGACAGGCCACATTTTTCTCTCATAACACTGGGCATGTTTTTGATGTGTGACAAGGACTGTGGCTGCCTTGTCTATTGATGAATCACTCACCTGTTAACACACGGGTACTTAATCCATATTTGTTAAAAGGTTAATACGAAAACAAAGCGGGAAGACGTAGTTTTTGCTTGTCTAGTCCTAAGGACAGCACCATGCTCCTTCCCCCTGGAGTAGGGCCTTTGGTGTTCTTTTGTCTGTAGCTCTTTTAATGACAACTAGATAAATATTGATATGATTTCTCAAGCTCCTGCCAAGGAGTGGTACAATCACAAAAGGCAACTCCTTCTAGATTAGTTCTACGTTACTGTGCAACATATCACCCAAGACTTCACATCCGAGTTGGATGGAGCCTGAGGGGTCATTCTATGGTTGAGGAAATTGACGTGAAGAGAGGAGAAAACTTTCTTTGCCCACTGTCCTTGAAAATATGAGGAAACCATCCTTTCGTTCAACACGGTTCATAATCCCCTGTTCCGTGCCAGGTACGGCTATTGTTTCGGTGACAGATCCCAGGCTCTAGCTGCCGCTTCACCAGGCAACGTGGTGATCTTTGAGCTCAGCCTGGGTTTCATTCTTGCTCTTCTTGCCCCAAATTATCAACCCCACAGCTGACCTGGCAGATCGCCAGCTAATGCAAACTCAGCTGCATGTTGGTCCAAACCAATCCTAGATAGCAAAGCCCACAGGGAGGGGCAAGGACCAACCCAGCCCAGTGTGGCCCAGTCTCCAGGGAAAGTGGACCCCACAGGGTGTTGGCGTGGTTAGTCCCCAAGTCTTCCCACTCTGGGGTCCTCATTTTATAAAAATTCCCAGAGTGATCTGTAACTCATGATTTTCTCAAGAAGAAGAATTGAGGGTAGCTGAGTGCACATTCTGAAAAATATACACCCGTTACCCACACAACTTTGCACTCCCCCGCGACAGGCTGGAGATGTGCTTTAACCAGCATGCGCTTTAACCAGACGGTGAGGAGGAGAAGTGCGGGGCAGGTGGAGATTCTAAACCAGGAGCTCTGAGCACCTAGAGATCTGGGGGGACAAGAACAGCCAGCCTTGCTTTGAGGGTCTCCAGGGGTGGGAAACGGCTGCTCCCTCCAAGCCCCCACAGAAACAGCCACTCTGGGACACCCATGTGCGGACTCCACGATATCCCTGGGCCTCACTGCTACCCACGGGCTGTGCAAAGCTGGGAGCACATCTGCTGCCACGGCCATGCGTGCTGTGTCTTCCCCAGGAGGGAGGAAGGTGACGCTGATGTGATTTGTGACTCTCTAAGGTCTCAGAGCAAAGCGGTGGTTGGCAAACATTATCTACAGAGGGCCAGGCTGTGGGCTATGTAGGTCACATGGTCTGTCACACCCTCTAGCTGTAGTAGGATGGCTGCCGTAGGCACTCTGCGGATGAATGAACACGGCTGGGTTCCGATAAAACTTTATTTACAAATACAAGTGGCCTGTCAGACTTGGCCAGAGGGCCATAGTTTGCAGCCTGGACCTCAGAGCATGGAGTATTTTCCCTACACACTGGCTTGTGCAGTTCTTTTTTCCAGGAGTGATCACATTCCACAGAGCACTCTCTTCACTCAGCCGGGGCCTGGAATCTCAGTGTCCGTCACCTTCCCACTGTGTCTGCCATGTCCTTCGTGTCTGGGCCGATGTCGTCGGATCGGGGCATGCTGTCTTTGCAGGCTCACTGTGGACTTGGATAAGTCACCCGGACTCCTATTCAGACTGTTTCCTAAGTGGTCCAAGCCACACTGGGCTGGAAATCACCCGGAGAGGGGCTGCCCATGGGAGCTTTCAGAATCCGTCTGTGGGGACACAGGCTTGAGGCTCATTGTCACCGTGTTTAGTGGCTCTAGAGGGAGTGCACGTAGGGACAGCCTACCTTTTCTTCTCTCGTGTTTTCTGTGCTGTCCCTAGGCCGGCGTTTATGTGCGTATGAGAGAAAGGGGAAGGGGAGCGTGTCGAGGGTGTTTGAGGAAGGCTTATGCTTGTCAGCTCCTTGCACGTACATTTGAAGAGTGTTCAGTCTTTGTTTTTAAGCTGAAGGCTCTGAATTCGTTTTGGACGGAGAGTTTCAAGAAAGGGGGAAACTGTGTTAAGACAGACGTGGATATAGCGTTTCAAGGTGTGAGATTTGTGCTGACTTGGTCCAAAACACAACCGCATCTGGTTATGTCTGGTGTCGACCACTCCAAAAATGTCCCAAATTCCAGACAACCTCTTGGGCTTTGAAATAAAAGTCATTAATCCTACATTTGAATTTAATATTTGAAACTTTATCCTAATCTTTTTTTTCTTCCACATGAATTAACTTTTGAAAAGTTGGAAAGAAACGTGAGTTTTTTTTTTTTTTTTAAGAGAACATTCTTAACAAAAGGGCATAAAATTAAACTAAGTTTGACCTTTTGAGTTTAGCAGATTTTCCACCTGGTCGGAGCAGGAAATGGGCTTCTCAGTAGGCAGGCGGCTTCTTCCCCCACTTCTGGAAAGGAGCGCCGCACACATTCTCGCAGTGGAGTGCCTCTCGGCCAAGCCGTAATGTGAGTTCCTCGTTGCTGGATAGCAGATAAGTGGTGAGATCCAGTATCTGGGGAGTTGATCCAGTTCAGGGGGTGGTTCCAGACAGCCTCAGTTCAGTCTCATCAGAAATATTTAAGCACCCTCCTCTTGCCACCAAAAAATGCACATAATTCTGTAGGAATCTCACACGTGGGTGGAAAGGGACAGCTTGGGTTTCACCCATCCAGGGGCCAACTTCTCTCTGGCACGAGGGTGCAAGCGTGGGGCACAGACCCAGCCACCCGGGGATTTCTACTGACCTGGGAGAAGAGAGAGCGTGAGAGCGGAGGGTCCCATAGCCTGGCGATGGGGGATGGAGGCAGAGGGTAGTCTACAGGGGTGAGGGGTCTTGGGGTGTTGCCACTCTTGGGGTCCGAGGCTCGGGGAACATGCCTTTGATTTCTGGCGAGGATTGCTGGGGGGCCTCCTGCAGGCTGAGGATGGGTTCACTCAACACGGAAGCTATTGGGATGGCCAGGGTTTGAATCCGGCCCCATATTTTAGGGAGTGAGGGACTTCAGCAGAGCCACTGCGCCTCTCTTAGCCTTGCTTTCCTTGTGTGTAAAGCGGCGATAAAATGTCACCTTCCTCAGAGGCCCGTCGTGGAGCTCACACGGGATGATGTGTTTTGTGAGCCCCCTTGGGACAATTCCCGGTGACCGGCTTGAACAGCAACATCCTTATGTAACCAGAGATCATTTTTGTTCCTGAATGTCGCCTATGCGCCAAGGCGAGGGAGAGGGCCTGCCCTCGCCTTTCACCCTGCCCCACCCCCACCCTTTCTGTGACTTGTTTTTCCTTTCAAGGGTGGTCTCTGCTCACTCCACTCTGATGTCACCGCCCAGACATTCGGGTCCTGGTGTGGGGCAGCAGGGGCACGCAGTGGGACTTCTCCCTGCAGGCCTTGCACCCCCGCGGCGCTGGCCTGGGCTCAGGAGTTCCGGGCTCTTTCCCAGTGGAATTCTCGATTGGCCGGGCCAGGGCTGGACGGCGCGCTCAGAAATAAAACACAGCCGGTGGGAAGCGGGGCCAGAGCCCTCACTCCCTTTGCCCTCCCTGACGTGTCGGGGGCCGCGGAGGGAAACCGTCTGGCAGACCCGGACCCCCACGTGGAGTTTGCTGTCTCACACGGCAGGGTCTTGGGCCTGTCACCCGCCCCAGCTGGGCCTCGGTTTCTTCACTTGGGAGGGAGGATTTGCATTGGTGAAAGGGTGTGATTCTATTTTAGGCAGGTGAAGGGAGCATTTCCAAAGCCCAGGACTGGAGAGACCTTAGGTGACACAGGCATGAGTATTTTGAACTTTTACCTAAAATATTCTGCAGGGCTGGAGCTGGGGCAGGGCAGACAAGGCACTTGCCTTGGGTGCAAAATTTGAGGGGATGTCACAAAACCCCACCATCATTGAGATACAGTAATAATTTAATGCAATTATAAAAAATCAAAATGCAAAAAATTCCTTGGTGAACAAAGCATCAGAATCATGACTTAAGGCAGGGTTGGGATTGTTGTTTTCTTGTGCCTCAGCTTCCCAGACGGCCTGGCACCTGCCACCACGCATCATAAAAACATTTCTAGCACGCCAGGCTGGCAACCACACAGATGCTGCTGCTGCCTAGAAAATGCCACATGGAAGTTTAAAAAGTGAGCGTATTAAAAAAAAAAGAAGAGGGAAGGTTATGTATCATGTGACTAGTCGTGAGTGGACGCAGCAAAACGTCGTGGCAACAGGAAGAAGAGTGGCTTAGGATGTGTGTGGGTGTGAGCTGGTGGTGAGGAGTGACTCCAAGTGGCTCTTTAACCCCCCCATGCCTGGGAAGCCGTGCTTGGACCCTGAGTGTTCACCTCTCTGACCACAGCGGATGGTTCCCCAGGTCCCCTGACCCACGCTGACACGAGCAGAGCCTCCCAGGCTGGGCTGGTGTCCTGAGCAGGGGAGGACACTGGTTAGTGGCTGGGGACACAGAGCAGTGATGGGGTGATGGGCTCCCAGCTCCCGCCCCAGCCCTGTCCTTGATGTCCACAAACACCTGCGTCCTTACTACCAACCCCAGCCCCTTGGCATAACCTGGTTGGGTTGGGTTTTGTTCTCTTAAAATGAAACAGGCTCGTGAGCGGCGTGTGCCTTGTGTCTGGCAGCTCAGAGTTCTCCATCCACCGTCCCCAGGCTAATGGACCCAAAGATAGACATGGACCAGCCCAAACCAACCCCAGAGCTGCAGGGAAGGTCATGCCCCCTTCGCTGGGACCCCAGCCTGTGTGGGCTGTGACCTGTGCAGCCAAGGGTCATTTTCACTGGAGAGCAAAATCAAGACACCATCATGCAGGGATGGAGGGAGGGGAGGGACAGATTCCTGAGACTTCAGTGAGATCCCTGCACCAAGTGTGGCTGAGGCCAGACCCACCCAGTAGATTTTCTGGTTATGGGAACCAACAGATGGCCTCTCTGGTTAAATTGGTTTGAGGTGGGTCTCTGGCACCTGCGACTAGGAGTCCCAACTCAGCCTCCACTTTGCACTAAAGCACAAGAACAAGGGATTACTGTGGGGAGGGATGCTGGGGGCCACAGGCTCAAAGGGAACCGCAGACTCCAGGGAGGAGGGGACCCCTGGCATCGACGTCTTGGTCTCTGAGCCCAGGGTGCTCAAAGGCACGACCCTGCACGTGCCAGCTCCACGGAGGGAGTACTCGGATTGTCCCAGCTTGGGTCCCAGGTCCACACTGCATTGGGGGACCAGGGCACACATCTTTAGGGCCCTCACTGTGCCTGGGGGAGTGGTTTCAGGAGAGGAGAGTCTAGGCAGATGCCAATACCCGAGGTCCATCACCCGGCTGGGAAAATGGCAGCAGATAACCAGTGAGAGCCCTTTTCTCTCAGGCTGGCTGGAAACACCCTGGGGGGCTTTTGTCAATAGCTTGGCCGCAGCAGCTCTGTGCTGGGAGGAAAGTTGGTGTGGGCATGGCTCTCCCCCTTGCTTGGACGTGGGCGTGTCTCACCTGACAAATGAGACCACCAGTATGCCACCCACCTCTCGATGCCACCCTCTCCGAGTGCCGGGGGTGATCCCGTGAGGTGAGGGCTTAGCAAGTGCGCTTCAAAGTATATTTAAGCCCATTTATGAGAGGTTCCGACTTCCACCTAGACAACTGCTGTGCTAATTGTAGGCAATTCTTTTCCTCTAATCACCGAGTGGCCGACGTAACCCTATCCACATAGGGTTAGATAACTGGCCACATAAAAATGTCTGTAAGTCATGCAATTCCACTGAACAAGGACACCTCCATTGTAAAAGTCCATGCTCCCTTCTGAGGAATGTGAAACCCTTCGATGATAATTCAAATTCAGAATAAAATACTATGATCAAACCAAACAGAAAGAGATCACCGGAAAGCGTAGTGGCACCCTTGGCGATCCCAGCGGCCTCTGGGGAGGTGCCCTCTCCTTCCTCGTGACAGTCGGTTGTTGGAATTATTCTATATTTCTCTCTCCCGGTTTTTATTATTAAAAGTACTGGGAGTGCCTGGGTCTGAGTCTCTTGGCTTGGAGGTTGGACCCATTGCTGTCAATTATTTTCTGAGTAACCCCAGGTGAGTCCGTTGACCTTTTGAGTCTCAGTTTTCCCGTCAGTAAAATGGGAATAATGATAGCCTGCCCTACAAAGCGGAACTGGTTACTGTGTTTAAAGCTATTACAATGCTTGGCACATAGCACGGCCGTAAATCTGAGCTCTTTTTACCGCTTCCAATTAGCAAAGATTTGGACACATTTCTAGTGCTTCAAATGTCCAAATTGTGTGTGCTCTCTCTGGAACAAGCTACATCCTGAATACAAAAAGGTCCCCGTGCTTAGGTCTGAGGCCATTTATAGCAATTCCTGTTTCCACCGTGGATTTGGTTTTGCTGATACAGAGGGAAAATTTCAAGCCCTCCGCTGTGTAAATTTAGTTAATGTTTTATTGCTGGTGACTCTTTTATCACATGACTCTTGTTTCTCATTAAATCAGTGAAGGAGATTTACTAATGCGCCAAGTAAAATCCAATCGGGGCAGGGCCTGCTCCTGCAGAGTTATTCTCCGGGGACTCCCGATGTCAGGAGCTCAGGCCGGGACACGGAGTGTGTCCCCCCTGCTGGGGAACGCTGACCCGCACGCACTCGCTTTGCAGTTTGCACAAAAGCTGTATCGTTTTCATAGATTTGTTTCCTGAAAATGAATATTTGTTGCCTCGAAGACCAAAACCAAAAATAAAGGACAATGGAACTTCTCTGGCAACGAAATACGGGGATTAAATGCAACTTTGCAATTCATACTCGGTGGGTGATGACTACAAAAACGAGAAGGGATTTTTAGATGGATGTGAGGGTTTTCATTTCACTTTTGGTTGTTTAAAAGTTCTGTTTTCAAGGCTTGACGATAGTTAATGTACGTCAATCAAGTCCCAGCACATGATCTTCACCTGTGCAGGTGTGCTTTCACACACACGAGTGTCTTCACCTGCGCAGGCATGCTCTTGCACACACGAGTGTCCTCACCTGCTCAGGTGAGTGCTCGCACACACGAGTGTCCTCACCTGCGCAGATGTGCTCTCGCACGCATGAGTGTCTTCACCTGTGCAGGTCAGTGCTCACACACAAGTGTCCTCACCTGCACAGGTGAGTGATCATACACACGAGCGTCCTCACCTGCGCAGGTCAGTGCTCACACACATGAGCGTCCTCACCTGCGCAGGTCAGTGCTCATACACACACGAGTGTCCTCACCTGCGCAGGTCAGTGCTCATACACACGAGTGTCCTCACCTGTGCAGGTCGGTGCTCATACACACGAGTGTCCTCACCCGTGCAGGTCAGTGCTCCGACACACGAGTGTCTTCACCTGCGCAGGTCAGTGCTCATACACACGAGTGTCCTCACCTGCGCAGGTCAGTGCTCATACACACGAGTGTCCTCACCTGCGCAGGTCGGTGGTCCTACACACGAGGGTCCTCACCTGCGCAGGTCGGTGCTCTTACACAGGAGCGTCCTCACCTGCGCG
>CAUYSK010019402.1:0-11564 GCA_963575035.1 Avahi laniger | reverse complement strand
TTAATTTCTGGGTTTCTTTACTGAATGTTATCTTGGCTCAAATGTCACTTCCTTCGAGGAGTCTTCCCTGGACCCTGAAATAGCTCTGGTCTTCCTGTTATATGTGCTCATAGCTGAACTCAATGGCTGAGACTCTTTAAGATATACTGAGTAGTACATAGCCAGGGTCACTTAAAGCTCAGGGTTTGATGATGATGATGATGATGATGATAATGATGATGATACAATGATAAGGATGAGAAGAAGGGACTGGAATTTTATCTTCCAAAATTCTAAAATATTAGTAGTCAAAAACTATAATTTCTTGTATGTATGACATGGTTTAGTAATTTTCTTATTGCCATTGACAACCATCATCATATTACATAGTTGGATTTGTAAAAATGTATTTAGGAAATGACTTTCCCCCAATTGCAAATATTGATAGAAGTATCCATCAAAGTTTGTACCAAGTGATTATTTTGTAAGCTTTAGGTATCTGTATTTTTAAGAGACTTGCTTTTATAACTCTGGTCAATCATTTCCAGCTCAATCCATTTGATGGATCTCTCTCTTATAGTTTGTGTGTTTGAAGTTGAATACTAAGCTGAGGATAAGAACAAAATGAGTTATATACTCCAGGTAGAAGAAACTACACATGCAGAGGTCTGTCATCTGAGGAATCAGCCTGGCAGGATGTACTTGGCAACAGTCCTTTTCCTTTCCCCTCTACACAGTTTTGGGGATGTCAGCCAGAGTCAGGACTTATGGAAGATTTGTCATATCTAATTAATAAAAGTAAGAATTCTGAATAGCCTTGTTATTTGTTAGAACCAAAACTTGGATCACTGCAATAGTGATGATATCTTTTCTTTTGTGTCCTCTTGCCAGTCACTCCTGAAGCCATTGGCTTCTTGTCTGCTGTTGGGGTCTTCATTGTTCTTCTGGCTGTCCTCTTCCTCTTCATCAACAAGAAGCTGTCTTTTGAAACATTAGGAGGCCTTCCATGCCTGGAGCAACGAGGGAAAAGAAAGCACTCTAAAGACAAGACTGGGGTCTGCAAAGGGCTGGGTAAGCATTATGCTTTGAATTCTCCAGAGCTTGACAACTTACTGTGGTTTGGGTCAGGGAAGGAGTCACTGTTTTCAGGATGGGCCCCATTAAGAAATCACAAATGAGCTGTTCTGCAACCTCTGTGGTGGACATGATGAATGGACATTGCTAAAGAATGCACTATCCTTATGAAAGGAATGCTCTCCTTAGTGTCCGAGGAGCAGATGGGAAGAAGCTGATCACCACTTCCCGTCTTCTTAGTTCTTTAGAAGTCTATGTTGAATTTATTGATAAGAGCCTTGATGTGTTTAGGATTGTGATGTCAGAACTGTATTAACATTTTGCTTGTCAGCAGTGAGACCCTGTTGCTACAAAAAATAAAAAAAATAGTTGGGTGCTACAGCATGCACCTCTAGCCCCAGCTACTTAGGAGGCTGAGACAGGAGTTCTAGGCTGCAGTGAGCTATGACAATGACACTGTACTCCAGTGTGGGTGACACAGCAAGACCCTGTCTCTAAAAAAATAAATAAATAAAGACAGTATTCTGATCTTACAGGTAACAACTTTGCTCTGATTGTCACCCTTCTCTTGCATACCCCACATAGTATGGGGCATGATATAGCTGGTCAAGGAATGACCTTAAATTTTTTTTTTTTTTGAGCAGGGATAAGGTCTTGAAGATAGCACCTTTTAGGCATCCTGCATTCTGGGTATATACTAAGTGTACCTGTACCATGGAGAATATTTGACTTATTGATATGGCACCTTTTGTAGCCATGAATAGTTCAGCTTTTTTGTTATAAGAAAGGGTATAATTTAGGAATAAAGATGTATTAATTATCTATTGCTTCATAACAAATTACCCCAAAACTTAATAGCTTAAAATGGAAAATATTTATTATCTTAAATATTTTTTATAAATCTTTATTTATCTTAAAATATCTTAAATATTTTTAATAAATATTTCTTATCTTAAATATTTTTGAAGTTCAGAAATTTAGGAGGAGCTCAGCAGGGCGGTTCTAAATCAGGGGCTTTCATCAGGCTGCAGTTAAGAACGTCAATGGGGGCTGCAGTCATCTGGAGGCTGACTGTGGCTGATGGAATCTCTTCCAGATGGCAAAAGGCCTGAGTTCCTGTCTCTGTGGAACGCTCCACAGGGCTACTCAAATTCTTCCCAATATGGCAGCTGGCTTCCCCTCAATCGAGAAATCCATGAGAGCAAGGAGGAGCCACAGTCCCTTTTATGACGTAGTCTGGGAAGTCACACACTCTCACTTCTGCCACATTCTGTTCATTCTCTGAACACAACCCAGGCTCAGGGGAAAGGGAATTCAGCTCCACCTTTTGAGGGGAAGAGCATCAAGGGATATTTTTAAAAATCACTATAGAAGATAATAGTGGGGGAGGTGTAAATTGCAGATTTGGCAACAGATTCAGCATTGCTGCTGCGGCAGTGGCCGTTGTTTTGAACTCTTCATGGGACATATGACTCATCTTCTGAAAATAGGGTGGAATATTTTAAAGAGAGTTTGTCATGTAAAATCTGGGACTTACGAATGGTTTGTCCACCACTGTCCCAGCTGGGACATAGGGGAGTGGGAGGAGCAGATGTCTGCTAGGTCATGGGGTGGTATGGAGGGTAGGATTCATACTGATTCTACTTCCGCCCCTTCGGCAGCTGGCTGCCACACATTTTGTGACCTTGGCAAATTATGGAACCATTCTAAACTTCAGTTGCCTCATCTGCATATTAGGATTTTCAGTACATCTCTTGCAGGATTGATTTAGATTAAGTGAATTAATTTTGCAAAGATGCCAGTATAGTGCCTATGGTAAAGTCCTAACAGAACTTTAGCTATAGCTGTGCAGCAATAACAAGTCACAGTAAGAGCTGCCAGAAATGATATTACACATTAATACGTTGTATTCATTACTGAAATTGGGAGATTAAAGTTGGTGATGTTTTCTCCTTTGCAAACCATAATGGGTACAAAGAACGAAGGTTAGATCTATTTAAAATATTTCCTTTTGTCTTGTCTGACATATCTGAATATTTTAAAGACGATTATGAATTATACTTGCAAATAAGTTGAGGTTTGAAGATAGTTTTGAGACAATAACAATAAAGCATGAACCAGAAGTTGTTAGCTCCAGAAATACTGAAAAATACATGTCTCAAACTCAGAGTGGGGTCATATGAAGGGAGATAAAAATAGTTTATTCAGGAGAATCTCCAAATTATAATGTCTAAAAAGCCAACACCTTCATTTTGACATTTCTCCCTTTTAAAACTTTAGTTATCATTGATCAGAAGTCTTTGAAAAACACGCTTCTATCCCAAATTTTTTCTAACCTTTGATATTTGCCTTAATTATCATCCTCAGAGCACTGATTTCTCAGTGAGGTTGGGATGTTCTTAACATATTTTGACAAACGTAAAGAAGGCAGGCAGGCAGCCTGGTGTGGTGGAAGGAGCATGGGGCCCACAGAGCTCAGTATTGCCACTAATTGGCTGTGATATTTTGGGAAACTCACTTCACCTCTCTGGGCCCAAGTCCTCATTTGCAAATTGATGAGTCTGGACTAGCTTTCTCCCAATTCTCATTCTGTGATCCTGTTTGATTCTTAGGGTTACCATAGCAACTTCCTCTCTAGCTCTCAGTCTATGAATGGAGGAGACCTAATAAAAATGATTATAAGTCAACTAGACCATCCTACTCGTAGATTGAACCATATGAAATTGCCGCTTTTGTAGATCAAAAAATGACAGAATATCGGCAACCTAATTAATCATTATAACCCAATATATGTGACGTTCTGAGTAATAAAAAAATTCTTTTTGCTTATGTGGTAATATCAGAGAGTCAGGAGTGGCAATTTATTTTCTGAACCTACTGTGCAAAGTAATTTACCTGACAAAAATACCTTGCCTTCCTTTAGGGTATACATTTTTCAAAGTTCAAAGAATTTACACACATCATTCTATCTGGATTTAGGTAAGAGGAGAAAGAAACCGAACAGTTTCTTCCTAATAACAAAGGGTATAATAATAGTAATATAGATGATGATAATTGATAACTATCATTTATTTAACACTTATTATTGCCATGTATCTGCTAAGTATTTTGCATGCATTATTTGATTTCTTTATGCAAAGTACTTGTCTTGTTCCTTAGTAGTGATTGCTTTGGGGGAAGGGTGGATACCACTTGGAACAAAGAAGCCATTGTTCAGCTTCGAGATAAAAAATTGATTAAAAATAAAAATCCCATTGTGAGATGATAGTTTTTAAAGAAACCTTCCTTTGAGAGAGAGAAAAAAAAATTTTGTTTTTTGTTTTTTGTTTTGTTTGTTTTTCCTCAAAGCTTTCTTTACACATCAAGGGCAAAATTTAGAGCTAGGAGCAGTGATATGAGGGCATTTCCTCCCAGTTAGATTCTCAGATAGAGAGGGAGAGAAAAATGCCTTACACTTCTGGAAAGGGAAGACTGTGACTTGAAAAGGTGACAGGGAAGGAGATTTGGAGGACTTGGAATGTTCGCTGACCTGGCCTGAGCAGGAGGGCAGATGCAGACGTGGGGCAGAGCGGGAGCAGTTGTGGTGAGAAGATTGGAATACAGCGTGCCTGAGGAAGGGTCGAAAGCAGGCCGAGTGTGCTTCCTGTTTAGAGCAGTGGCGGGGGACTGCCTCACAGGAGTCCCACGTGGGCCTGGGTGGCTGCAGTTGCGGGTGTGGGGGACAGGGGTAGAACATACTGGTGGTGCTGGAGGGAGAAAGAACTTGAGAAGATGCCACTCCTGCAGTTCCTTGGGGGAGCAGTTCATGGCAAACGGGTGTTTTAGAAGTTTCTGCATGACCTTGGGAGAGATGGGGGCAGAGCAGATAGCAGAGGAATGAGTTAATGATGTGCCTTCCGGAGAGTTGTTGCAGCTTGCGAGGAGATGGGCCCGTATTGGAGGCTGGGGTTGAATAACTCAAGGCCTTTTGGAATCAGGGCTGGCTTCATGGGCGTGCAACCTGTGCGTGCAATCACACAGGGCCCCGTCCTAGAAGGGCCCCTGTGCTTGGCTTAATGCTCTGCCATTGCCATCTTGAAATCCTTAATGATCTCCAAGGGCCCTGCATCTTCATTTTGCACTAGAAGTTATGTAGTTGGTGCTGCCTGGCACGGTCACCAAGAGCTACTCCAAGCACAGATGCTTCACGGGGACTGCTGTCAGGGCAGAGGTTGATTGCTTTGGGGGTCAGCAGGAGCCAGCAGGAGGGAACAGCTCATCATGCTCAATAAGCCCATACCTATTCCTGCACGTTTCCTGGTGTAAGGGAACATGGGGTGGGAGTACAAATCCCAAAGACTGATTATTTATCCCAAATGAAATTGACTGAGTTACTTTGAGTGGGCATGTTTAAGTTTAGTTTCTCAGCACTGAGCATGGGAAGTGGGGGTGCCCTAGAGAAAGATGAGAGTAAGCAAGGAGGCAGCTTTTGTACACTGAAGCAAAGCTGGTGTTCAGCAGGAGCTCAGAGTAAGGCTGTGTCAGCTGGAGCTCAGAAGGCAGGTTGTTGAAATGTGACAATTTCTCCTTCCAGTTGGGAGAAAGGCCCAGCTGATCGCCCCCTCCTCCCTACCTGCAACTAAACGGCTACCTTCTGGTCTAGCAGTTCTGTTTGGCCTTAATGGCTGTGGTTGTCAAATATTTTTAATTTCCTATCTGTATTTAGGTGAGAGTTTGTTCAAGTACAGATGCTCTTCGACTTATGGGATAACCCCATCGTAAGCGGAGGAGCATACTGAACGCTTTTTTGTCATCATAAAGCAGAAAAATCCTAAATTGAACTGTTGTGAGTTGGGGACTATCTGTACAACTTTCCCACTACCCAATTCAATAAATAGGTGCTAGAATCATCTCCATTTTACTGTTAACGAAACCCAGGCTTAGAGAGAAGAATTATTTTCAAAGCTATTAAGTGGCAAAACTGGGACTTAGACTGAAGACTGCCTAACCCCAGAGGCGAGCATCTTAATTGGCCTATTTTTTGGCCCACCTAATCTTCCCAGCTCAATCTGCTACTTTATGTTGTTAAAATGAAGAGGAACTTCTGGGATGGAAACACAAATAGAGGGAAAAGGAGGATTTGGGGGATGTGTTAGTTTCCTATGGCTGCTGTAACAAATAACCACAAACTTGCCTATCTTAAAACAATATAAATTTATTCTTGCACAATTCTAGAGACCCAAAGTCTGAGGTGTCAGCAGGGCCACACTCTTCCTGGAGGCCGTAGGGACAATCTGTTTCATGCCTCTCTCCTAGACTCTGGTCCTTTTTGATGTTCCCCTTGGCTTCTGGCTGCATCACTCTAATCTCTTTCTCCGTCTTCCCATCACCTTCTCCTGTGTGTGTGTCTGTCCTCTCCTTGTCCTTTGTCATTGGGATTAGGCCTCACTCTGATAATCCGGGAAGGCTGTCTCATCTCAAGATCCTTAATTACATCACAAAGACCCTTTTTCCGAATAAGGTAACATGCACAGATTCTAGGCTTTAGAACCTGGACATGTCTTTTCGGGAGTGGCCACCACTCAGCCCTCTATAGCAGGAGAGGAGGGCAGAAGCATCACGTGGGAGTGGTCTTCAACCATTCCAAATAAGGAGAGATGATGAAGAATTGGATGCAAAATTTTCTTTTCTCCATTTTCCTCCACCTTTGGTATCTCACACTCCCCGACTCAGGTTACAATGATCCTTACAATGAGATAAAACAAAAGCTTTATGTATAGACTGTAATCAGCAGTCAGGATGTTTCCCCCTTGTAACCTCAGTTGAACTACACTGGCTCTCAATCTTGGGAAGCTTTTAAAAACTACCAGTGCCCAAAGCTTCCTGCAAATTAATTGAATTAGGATGGGGAGTGGCAGGGCAAACTTACAGTTTTAAAAAGAATGCCAGGCGATTTAAAGGTGGGGCTGGATGGAGTACCCACTGGTGGAAGGGGGTAGCTTCATCGCTCAATTTCATTCTCAAGTCAGGAAGGGAAGCACTTGCGCAGAATATTAACACTGGCCCAGCCCACCTGTGTTTCTGCCACACCAAGGATCCACTAATGGTTTCCCCACCTAGCTTTCTGCCTCCCACCCCCACCCACCTCAGTCCTCATTGGTGAGAAAGCAAGGTGTTTCCTTCATGGTCCTTTTCCTTTCCAGCGTCCCACGTATATCATGCCACTGCCAGCAATTTACTTCTGTACAAGATTAGAAAAATAAGTTATTTGGAAAAGGTGCCTACTTTGTAAGATTGTTCAATGTTGTCAAGTTACAACTAATTCTAATTAAAATTCAGCATTTTTAGAGTTTTACAAGTTTGCAATGAATTTGGCCAAAACAGAAGAGTCTGGCTGTCCCATCCATGTACCTTCCAGTATTTTCTTAATGATTTTGATAACATTTTATTTTTCTTTGATGATATTTATCAGGATCTGAAACAGTTGTAAAAATAAAAATATATAGTATAATGGTCAGCATGTAGGGATATTGGGATGGTCTTATTATTTTGTTTTTTTGGCTCCTTAAAATGGAGAGGATATTTAGCCATGTGCCCATCTTATATTTGTAAATAACTATCATCAGTTTCCTCACACTTCATAGTTATTAATAGTATGGTGGATACATTAAATGCTGGCAGAGAGAGGCATTTTTCAGGATAATGTAAAAGCACTATGATCCATGCTCTTCTTTACTTAGAGGTTTTGTTGCCTTCTAAGCACTGACTTCTCTTTTCTCTGCACCCAGAGTCTGAGTTCCTTCACCTGCACGTCTGTGTGGTGGCTTCCTTTGGGCTTATACTACTCAAATGAATTTTAAATGAATCAAATATCTTGGAATCAAGAAAAGACTCAGTATTCCCTTCCTCTCCTTTTTCATAAGATGATTGAAAACTATCAATGGCACTGAGGTACTTTTTTTATAGTCTACAAACTTTAGAATTGCACAGTAATTTGTTTTAGAGTTAAGGATTGGATAATCTTTAGTAAGCTGATGTCTTCTACTCTCCCAATCTCTCTACTTTGTGCTTTTCTGCCCTAAAATGCATGAAATATCCCCTTTGTACTTTTTGCATCACCCTTTCCCCACTGGAGCATATGCAAAACAAGACCCAACTTGTAAGGGTGGTATCTAGAATAGGAAGTACACTTGTTAGTAATATTATGTTGCAAAGCATTTTCTCTTCTGATTTTAATACCTTAATTTGCATAGAATATATATTACTCTAATGATGGGTTATATTAGATTGAATTCTATGAAATTGCTGTTTTTATAAGCCAGAAATTTCATATGGTTCAATCTAATACATGAGATTAAAAATTTTAGAATTGAGGAACTGTGAAAGTTTGTTTGAACATTAGGATGATCCTTGATGTATCTCATTGTGGTGTCTAGTTACTGGTTTTGGTGATTTGATTAAGGCACAAATAATCGGGAATTGATGTCAAGCTTATACTAGTGCTTTGAAAAAAATATATAGGCTTGTAATAATTCTAATGTGCCCATTACCTGTTTAGTGGGTTCAGATTCCAAAAATCTCAACTGAGAGGTTACTGGTTTGAGAATATTCATCATTCTTCATTATTTATTGAGAATTGTCATGCCACACACACTGCTAAGTGCTGGATATAAAATGGGTGAAAAAGAGAGATATAGTTCCAACTTTCTTGGAAATTACATTCTTTTGGTGAAGAGAGGCAAAAACAAAACCTAAAGTTAAGAGGCAAATAAATAAAATAATTATAAATTGTTATAAACAGTGAGGTCCTAAAATAAAGACTAATTGACTGGACAGGGAGATTTACTTTAGACAGGGCTGAGTATAGCTTCCTTATTACTGGTGTCAGGTGTGGTTAGGCAGAGTTGTCCTGGTTCTTTGGCTCCTGGCTTGGAAGAATCGCAAGCAGGGCTGGTGCAATGGAGTAATGACAGACATGAAGCACTTCCTCACAAGCAGCTTTTACTGCAAAGCGAAAGTAAGTTCCAGGGAGAGGAACAGGTCTGTCCCCATGAGTGGAGATGACCCTGAGTTTAAAGACAGAGTATAGAAAGTACAGTACACTCTCAAGGTCAGTAGAGAGCGGACTGCTCCAATAAGGAAGAGTGTCATTCCTGGGCTAGGGTACGTCCTTTATGCTAATCCCCAATAATATGTTAAGCTGGGGGTGCAATATTCACGTCTTTTCAGGAAAGTGGATGGGGATTCCCTCAATCATGTATCCTCCCATTTCCTGCCCTTGTATGGCTGGCTCCAGGACTGTCGGGGCGCTAGGGCGTGTGAGTTTTACTATGTTAATAAGGAAAAGGTGACCTTTGGTCATAAGCTCCTTGCTTCTGCACATGCTCCAGGTCGAAAAAAGTCCCTAACCTCAAGTTCTTGCTCTTGTGGTTTCTTTTCTCTTTTTTAATCAGTCCTGACCCTTGGCCCTTGGCCACATCCCCTGTCACCTTCCCTGCTACCTGCATGTCTAATCGCCTGCCCTGTGACCTGCACACCCTCATCCCTACCTAACACTGGGTAGGATGACGAAAACTCTCCAGTGGCCATAGGGACCTCTATTAGTGAGGGTTTTCCAGAGAAGCAGTACTAATATAGTGTGAGTGTGTGTCTGTGTATGTGTGTATGTGTCTGTAGAGAGAGAGGGAGAGAGAAGGAGGGAGTGGGAGACGGAGAGGGAGAAGGACAAAGAAAGATTGATCTTAGGAATTAGCTCACATGATGATTGTGGAATCTGGCAATTCCAAAATCTGTAGGGTAAGCTGGTAGTCTGTAGACCCAGGGAAGAGCCGATATTGCAGTTCAAGTCCAAGGCTATCTACTGGCAGAATTCCTTCTTCCTTGGGGCAGGGAAGTCCTTGTTCCAGTCAGGCCTTCAACTGATTGGGCAAGACCCACCCACATTACGGTGAGTAACCTGCTTTACACAAAGCCCACTGATATAACTGTTACTCTTATCCACAAAAACATCCTCATAGAAACATCCAGAATAATATTTGACCAAATATCTGGGCCATACGGCCCAGCCACGTTAACACATAAAATTACCCATCAGAGGAACTTACCTTTCATCTGTGCTTGTGTTCTTGTTTCCTTCAATGCATCACAGTAGGGAGGTTGGGGAAAAAACTTCATTTTCAAAACTTTTTATTATGGAAATATTCAAAACTACAAGAAAGCGGAGAGAGAACAGCATCATGAACCCCATGTGCTCATCACACAGCTTCAATGACTATTGACAAGAATGACTCATTTCTCAATTATACCCTCTTGTCTCCATTTTCTTGTTTCCCTTGCTTAGGAGAGAATGTCCCTTTAAAATCTCCATCTCTTCAGCCAGCAAAGATTTAGTTAGGAAAAAAAAAAGTAAAACCTCCATCTTTTACTATTGTTTTCTTACAACTTAGATAATGGGTTATAGTCCCCTGCTCAGGAATTTAACCCAGTAAATGAACATGTTACACAGCTGCCTGTCGCTGGAGATGGAGGCATTAATTTAGAGGTTGGGAGCAAACGAAAAGTCATTCTACTGATCTGGGCACATTTACAGCTGGAATATGAGCAGCTCTGCTTTTTTGGGTTATTTACATAAGGGTGCATGGTGAGTTTTCCTTAGAAACAGATTCTTCTTGGGGCATTCGAGCTTCCTCTGTGATGCTAGGATAGTAATAAAAACAAATCTGAGGCTCTCTTTAAGCATGAATTGCTGTGCGAATGTTTAACACCTAAGTATAAGAGCTCCCTAAACACACATCACTATTTCAAAAGCTGCAGAAGCATTCCTGCATGATTTTTCACTTTCCCAGTGAAACTGTGTAACATATGGGTATATATATTTAACATATATCATTCTGAGTCTTATTTTTAGTCCAAGCTCTGAAGGTTTTCTGTGTTTGAAATAGTCATAGCATGGAATTTTGTGACTGAGAGCTGTAAACAGCCCTCGGTAAACCTTGGTAGTCCACGTAGAAACACTTGGTAAATGTTTATTGCTCAGTTGATTGAAGTTCTTTCTTCAGTTCTGCAGCGTGGGTCTGCAGGGTGATCTGGGGAGGCCTTAAATGCATGTCCTTTTGAGGGATTTTTGATGTAAATGGTGATGATTATGTCATTTTTAATTATAGCTGGGGAAATTTCTTGGAAGTTTAAAGCTCGTGTGTTTGTCTGCACATGCTAAAGAGTGGCATCACTAACAGCCGTTGTTCTCTCTGTGACATCTTCCAGAGAAAGCTCTCTTCAAGATACATTCTGTCTGGAGGATATCATAGATGGTAAAAGTTACATTTGTCAGAGGAATATTGGGGTTTTGTGTTTTTCTGTTAGCAAGACAGTAATACTCATTGTACTTTAAAGAAACAGGCCGGGCGCGGTGGCTCACGCCTGTAATCCTAGCACTCTGGGAGGCCGAGGTGGGCGGATCGTTCTGAGCTCAGGAGTTCGAGACCAGCCTGAGCAAGAGCGAGACCCCATCTCTACCAAAAAATAGAAAGAAA
>CAUYSK010019401.1:0-29886 GCA_963575035.1 Avahi laniger | reverse complement strand
CTCCTGATTAGTTGGCTCCAAGCCTCGGGATTTTCAATTTTCACGCCGGCGCCAGTTTTGATCTGCGTTTCAGTTTCGGGGGAAACTGAAACTTAGGCCTATTTCAGGAAATTCAGCTTGTCATGGAGTCACTCCTGCTCTTACTCCTATATTTAACAAACAACTAAAAGCAAGCACGGTTACAGAAGCAAAGGACATTAGTTACAATCAAAGAGAACACATTTTTCTAATCTCAAACAATTTGTTCCACACAAAACAAAGTACATTCTCCTACTATCAATTCCTGTCTTTCAGGTGGAGTGGTGCCCAAAAAAGATATGTTCAGCTCCTAACCCTTGCAACCTGCAAATGTGATCTTAGTTGGGAAAAAAAGGGATCTTTGTAAATGTAACTAATCTAAGGATCTCAAAATAACAGCATTCAGAATTATTCACATGGGACCTAAATCCAATGACAAGTGTCCTTATAAGAGACGCACAGAGGAGAGACAGGGAGAGAAAAGAAGTCCACATGAAAACAGAGGCAAAGATTAGAGTTATGGTGCCACAAGCCAAGGAATGCTTGGAGGCCCTAGACATTAGAAGAATCAAGGAAAGATCTCCCTAGAGACTTCAGAGGGAGCGCAATTCTGCTGATACCTTGATTTTGGACCTCTGGCCTCTAGAACTATGAGAAAAATATATTTCTATCATTGTAAGCCACCCAGTTTGTGATAATTTGTTATGGCAGCCACAGGAAACTAATATAGAAACTAACATTTATTGCATCATTGCATTATTCCAGGAGCTACAAGAATGTTGTCTCATTTAGCCCTCAAAAGAACCTGGTAAGGTGGCAATATTATGATGCCCATTTTTAGGTGGGGGACTTCCCCACAGTGAGAGGTGGCCCTGAGATTAAACCAAAATTAGTCTGGTCATAAAGCTCATACACTATCTACTGTACCATGCTACCTGCCAAATAAATTGTGGCTTTTTTAGAGAATGTGATATTGAAAAAAAGGGGCAGGCAATCTTATTTTACCCATAAACAATAACTAGTCTTGTCATATAAGTGCTTATAAATATTTTCCATCTGTTTGGTAATTGAATGAGCAGGAATGTTTAGTATCTTAGTCTGTTTTCTGTAGCTATAACAGAATACCACACTAGATAATTTATAAAGAAAAGAAGTTTATTTAGCTCACAGTTTTGGAGGCTGTGCATGGCACTGACATCTATCTGGTGAGGGCCTTCCTGCTGTGTCATCCCATGGCAGACAGACAGAAGGGCAAGAGAGCACATGTGAGAGAGAGTTCACTTTCTAACAAAGCCATTCCATGATAACTAACCTACTCCCATGATAACAGCGATAATCCATTTATGAGGGTGGAGCCCCCATGATCTAATCACTTATTAAAGGCTCCACCTCTCAGTACTGTTACAATGGCAATTAAATTTCATCACGAGTCAAATTTGAAGGGGACATTCAAACTAGCAAGTAGAAAGAAAATAGCAATATTCCTATCAAGTATATCAAGAGTGCTATATACTTCAGTATTGGTATTTACATTTCTTTTTGGTCTTTTTTCTTTTAGATGGCCTTAGTCTTTTATTTATTAATTTAATAATTCATTCAACAAATATCTTTTGGAATATTTATCATGTGCCAGGTATTGTGCTAGGTGACAGTGATATAAAAATGAATAAAATATCATTTTTTCTTTAAGTTATTCCAATAGGAAAATTATTTACAGCTTATGGGTTGTATAGGATAGGTAGTTCAAACACCTTTAACCATCAATAAAGCAATGTTGCTAAAACTTATATACTTTCTGTTTTTTACTGCTACTCAAACACTGAAGATTTCTCACCTTCATGTGAAATATAAATCTCCATAAGCTCAATTTGATACAATATGCATGGAACATGTTTGCAATATGACATAAGTCATGTAGTTATTAATTACGACAATAGGGGGAATGGATGAGACTCAAGACAGGCCCATAGAACTTCTAAGTTTTTTCATAGCTTAAGAGTAGCTCAGATAATCATGTGAGTTTTCCAGATCCAGAAACAAGAGGCTCTGCAAAGGTTATCTCATTAAGCAAAGCGATCAAAAGACTAAACATCTCTATTACTTAAACCATTTAATCACTGTTTGTATTGAATACCTCTTTTGCATGGTAGGAGATGATTTGTTATTGATTTCTCACATTTCTGCACATTTCATGAATAGAGTCACTGATAGCTTTTATTCCAGACTATCTTTTTAAAGATGTCTATATAGCAGACATCTTTGGAAGAATGAGGTAGGATCTCTCTCTGGGGCAGAGGACAAATTTGTTTGCTGACCAGTTGCCTTTGTCTGTTTGTGCTGTTGTAACAAAAAACCACTTACTGGGTAACTGATAAAGAACAGACATTTATTTTTCACAGCTCTGGAGGTTGGAATTCAAGAATGAAGTTCAAGATTAAGGCACCAGCATTAGATGTCTGGTGAGGGCTGCATCCTTTGGAAACAAGGTTCACATGGAAGAAGGTAGAAGATCAAAAGAGATAAACTCTCTCATTAAGCCCTTTCATAAGGGCACCTAATGCCATTCATAAGGCAGGAGCCCTCATGACCTAATTATCTCTTAATGACCTCACCTTGTAATACTATCACATTAGCAATATCTGAATTTTGTAGGGGACATATTCAAACCATAGCACTACTAAAATAAAGATCATGTCTCCACTAGGGAAAAGGTTGGGTAGGTTTGCTCGGGGCCCTCATACAAAAGATTCAGGATTGTTAAGCTTGGGATTCGTCAGCTATTCCTCACACCGTGCATGCCACATCCACTTAGACCTACTTTTGTGTTGTCTTAGTGGGACTTGGTGGAAAGGGAACTAATATGAACGTGAAATTCATGCTGCCTGTTGTGCTATGAGTAATAAAGTTCTTTGTCTCTGATTCAGCAGTCTCATGTCTTCTGCCAGCATCCATGAGACTGTGGCGGGCTACCTCGTTAGCTTGTAAGTAGGGTAAAGTTTGAAATTGACAGCACACCACTTGAAATTCGATTAGCCATACCTCTCGTTTCAGCTACTGCTTCTGCAACTTGTTTCTACAGATCTCAACTCATTTTGTGCAGAAAGCAATTTGATCACACTCTTGCTTCAACCTGTGAAGTGTCCCTCTAGCTATCTGCCCTGGAGAACCTATGGCACTCCTGTGTGGACCAACCATAGGAATCTATTCAACACTCTAGCATGTGCAACCTGGAAAGGGGAGGGTGTTGACCAGTGGGGGACAGAAACCAATGGATAAATACTTGCTTCCCCTTTTAAACTGAGGTGGAAAATTCTATAACACATTTTGAAATCCTCTTCAGAAGATTCTGTGGGACTGCGCTCCAGTCATCCACAGGGGTGGCCAACCCCATAACACATCCTTATCTTGTCTTCCCTTCGTCCTGCCTTGTTTGCCTGCTCCCTGGAATCACATTGTTTAAAAGATGACACTGGTCTGAAGGGAAACCCAGACAAAGACACCAACTTATATGTCTTAGCTTTAGTAACTGATATTTTACCACAAGTTAACATCCTGAGTGTTTGAAGAGTTATTACTACATCAGTGCTGGTACTAAGCTATCTGGTACAAAGAGTCTGGGATGCTGGGTTCTAACAGAATGCTAACACTTAGAAGGCACTTAAGAAGAGTGTTTGGTCCCTTTATTAATTTCTTTCATCAAGTTTCCTAAACTCATATTGAAAAAGAGCAAATGTAAAACAATAGCCACAAAATGGCATGAAAGAAGGAAGTGAGCATATCACATGAACATATTCATTTTTATAAGTACCTACTCCAGGTAAGAAGAAAAGAAAAAGGAAAACTTTTGAAATGCTGGCTGTTAGACCAATTTTATGATGAAGTGCTCACTTTGTTCAAGCAAAAGATAAAGTTTAAGGGAACTTATCTTTCATTTTTAATATTCATGGTGACTATTCATGAGTAAACTGCAGTGGAAATGTGGTAGAAAGAATGCACTGGCCAGGGGTCTTGCTATAAGGAACTGTCTTGTAAAGTTAACTTGCTTTGACAAGTCCCAGATGTGCTTCATATGGATACTGGAGCCTGGCATAGATTGCAGAGATATGATTTCTTGCTGTATGGAAGATGAGTGTTCAAATAATCTATTGTCTGTTTGTAGGATCTAAAATTAGAATATATCTTGGTTTTTAATTTTACTTCTTATTGGTAAGACTGCTGTTTACTTGTGATATTATGCTTTATACATCACATGTTAGAAGGCAACAATCATTCTCATTCCTGGGCCTCTGTTTTCCCTTTTTAATTTTTTGGTAGCCACACTCTACCACTTTCTTAGTTATATGATGGCTGAACGACATCGTGGCTATACATTCTTAAAGCATATAGCTCACTGCCGTCTCCAGGATGGCTATAAGACAATGGGGGGTCTTTAGCTCCCTATAACATATCCTCTGAGATCACAGTTCCCCTTTTTGAGGGATGACCACGGGGTGTATTTCTAGGTAGTGAGGATATAACCCTAGTTATAACATTCAGAGGAGCTGCCTGCTTTCTACAGAGGTGTCATAATTTGGAGCTCTAAATTTTGAGACACTCGTAGTACTCTATTCTTTTCATGGGGCTAGAGAGAGAAGAATGTATTAGAACACATGAGTAACAACACAGAACTTGAACTGTTAAGAAGGATTAGAATCACTGCTACTGAAGGATGTTGAAGTAATTTTATTGGCATTACCACAGCCTATTCCCAGCTACATAAGTGGCAGCAAGAAAAGACTTAGTGTATCTTTCCCTGCACTTCAAACAGAGGCACTGAGCACTTGCTGGCTTCTCCTCCCTCCTCCCTTTAAAATTAAACACCAAAGCCACCGTCCACCCATAGTCATGCTGTTAACAAAGACTTCAGCGTACACATTCATGCAGTACTTCCTCCATCCCTGCCTTGTGGAGGATCATGGAATAAATATATTTTTTCACATGGAGAGAGTAAATTGGCGCTCTCCTATCAAGAAAAAGAAACTACCGTTAGAAAGCACTAGTTACAATTCTTAACTGCTGTAATTAAATACTAAAGTAAATTTTGTGTGCTTTCTTTCTTCATATTAAATAATTGATTTATTGCATGGTAAAAATTTATCCTGCACTGCCTAGTGACATTTGTTTTATTTGTATGTCCATGCCACAATGCAAGCTGAGACTGTGGTGGCTCAGGAGTTGGCAACCTTTCTCTGCAATATTTTAG
Source organism: Avahi laniger (assembly GCA_963575035.1). Taxonomy (NCBI): domain Eukaryota; kingdom Metazoa; phylum Chordata; class Mammalia; order Primates; family Indriidae; genus Avahi; species Avahi laniger. The sequence continues at coordinate 24,626 of CAUYSK010019401.1, read as the reverse complement.
ATTTTGCAGGCCACACATCTCTGCAGCAACTACTCAACTCTGCCACTGTAAGACAAAAGCAGCTTTAGACAATACTAAACAAAAGAGTGTGGCTATGTTCCAATAAAACTTTATTTATGGACACCAAAATTTGATTTTCAAATAATTTTCAAGTGTCACAAAATATTCTTTCATAATTTTTTTCAATTATTTAAAAATGTAAAATCCATTCTTAGCTTGCAGTGCATACAAAAACAGGCGGCAGGCTTGATTTGGCACACGGGGTATTTGGCGTGTAGTTCTCAGACCCTGTGATGCTCCAACATCAAACTTATGAGAGTTAAGTTTATTGCTGTGTTTAAAGCTTCAGAGCACATTGTGCCTGTGCCTCCATTTTAAATTTTACCTTAGTATTTTGGAGGGGGGCAGGGATTGACAACCTAACTGGGAAGATCTTCCTTAGAGTAAAATATTTAAAAAGTATTTAAAACCTATAACTGGTAAGATATTTATTCCAAATCTGAAAAATCACTAGTACTAAACCCCAATTAATATTGTTGTATTAAACTATGTCTTAATAAATCGCCTTTAATAATAAGCATTCACAACTTTAAGTTTTTAAAATAAAAGTTGACTAATTACAATCTTATTCTGGAATTTAAAAACACACAGGAATATGAAAAGTTTTATACAATACCGACATATCACTTTTAAAATTGTTCCTACGCGTATTTCTTTTCTAGCAAAAAGGCACCAACACAAAGGTTCAGGACCTTGGAATTTCTAGGGATTTTTTAAAACCGTAAATCATCTTCTTTTAAAGATAACAAACAATTGGAAGTCAAACCGTTATGACTTCATTGTAGTGTGTATTTCTCCCATTAATGGCTGAACTGAAATGGTCAGCCTGTTTCACAGTGGTGCCAGATGCTAGCAAGCAGTCTCTGGAGATGAGACTTGACATATCGCAGTGCTTGCTCCCTGACCTCCCAGTCCTGATAGTATTTTACTATATATTGGAATCCCATGAATGTACAGAAATCTCAGCTTTCATAAATTTGGGTTTAACTTTTTTAAATATGAATTTGGACTCTCAGTATCTTAGTAATGATAACAGGGTTTTTTCCAGAGTGTTTGGAATATGTATGTTTTAGGAGGAAAAATTTATTTGCTTTCCTTCTATGCTGCAATTACCTTCAAGTACAGCATATTTATTTCATACTATAAATACTTTTTCTTTGGTTGATTTCCCACAAAGCTTCCCATTCTTCATGTTTTTAGTTTTTGAAACTGGGTTGCAACTACCCACAGGTACAACAAAAAAGGACAAATGAATAGATAGACAAGACCACAAGATAGACAGATAATTATGATACTAAACTGCTTAGCTTCATTTTTTAAAAATTTGTTTTTAACCTATTCCTTAGAGGTTTATATCTCTTTAAACTATAGTACAAGACAATAAGACACAAATTAATATCTTCTTTCCAATAATGGAGCATGAGAATACCTATATTTTCAAACTGAGTTTCAAATTGAACTTAGCCTGAGCAATTTATTTGCTAGCTATGTTGGAAAAAACTTATTAAAAAATATAGTTACTGGCCAGGTGCGGTGGCTCACACCCGTAATCCCAGCAATCTGAGAGGCTAAGGTGGGAGGATTGCTTGAAGTCGGGAGTTCAAGACCAGCTTGAACAACAGCAAGACACTCCCCTCTACAAAAAATAGAAAAATTGGCCAAGCATGGTGGTGCACACCTATAGTCTCAGCTACTCAGGAGGCTGAGGCAAGAGGATTGCTTGAGCCCAGGAGTTCGAGGTTACTGTGAGCTACGATGACACCACTGCACTCTACCCATGCTGACAAAGTGAGACTGTCTCAAAAAATAAAATAAATATAAAAAAAATAAAAAATACAGTTGCACTCTACTGGGAAAATTGGATATCTGTATGCACAAAAATAAAGTTGGACTTTTAATGAACACAATATACAAAAATTAACTCAAAATAGACCACAGATATAAACATAAGAGCTAAAACTATAAAACCACTAGAAAAAAACAAAGGACCAAAGTTTCCGAACATTTGATTTGACAATGATTTCTTACATATGACATCAAAAGCACAGGCAACAACAGAAAAAATAGACAAATTGGACTTCATGAAAATTAAAAACTTTAGTGCACCAAAAGACACTATCAACAAAGTAAAAAGGCAACCCACACAATGGAAGAAAATATTAACAAATTATATATTTGACAAGAGATTGATATCTAGAATGTATAGAGAACTCCTAAATCCAACAACAAAAAACCAAACAACTCTATTCAAAATATTGACTATTATATTCAATAATAAAATTTTCTCTAAAGAAGATATATAAATGGCCAAAATAAAGACATGAAAAGATATTCAATATCACTAATTATAAGAGAAGTGTGAATCAAAACCACATTGAGATACCACCTCACACCCATTAGAATGGGTACTATCAAAAAAACAAAATAACAAATGTTGAAAAAGATGTGAAGAAATTGAAACCGTATGCGCTGTTGGTGGGAATGTAAAATGGTACAGCTGCTATGGATAACAGTGTGGTAGTTCATTAAAAAAATTAAAAATAGTATTACCGTATGATCTAGCAATTCCAGTTCTGAGTACATACCCAAAATAATTGAAAGAATATTGAAGAAATATCGGTATACCCATGTTCATAACAGCATTATTCATAATAGCTAAAAACCAAGTGTTCATCGATGGATGAATGGATAAGCAAAATGTGATACAGTCATCCCTTAATATCCATGGGGGATTGGTTCCAGGACCCCTCACAGATACCAAAATTCATGGATGCTCTCAAGTCTCTTAAATAAAATGGTCAGTATTTGCATACAACCTATTCAATCCTCCCTCCCATACACTTTAAATAATCTTTTGATTACTTGCAATACCTAGTATAAATGCTACGTAAATAGTTGTTATACTGTATTGTTTAGGGGGAAACAAGAAAAAAAAGTCTGTACATGTTCAGTCCAGATGCAACCATCTATTTTTCACCCCAAATATTTTCAATCTATAGTTGGTTGAATTTACAGATTCAGAAGCTGTAGATAAGGGAATGGAGGTTGTATATGCATACTGTTTATGTATATAATGCATATGTGTACAATGAAATATTGTGTAGCTTTAAAAAGGAAAGAAATTCTGACATATACGCTACAACATAGATGAACCTTGAGGATATTATGCTAGGTGAAATGAGCTAATCACAAAAGGACAAATCTGTATGATTTCACTTGTCTGAGTTACCTGGAGTAGTCAAATTCATAAGGATAAAAAGTGGACTGGTGGCTGCCGGGGGAATGGAGAATAGACAGTTATTGTTTAATTGGTATAGAGTTTTAGTTTTACAAGATGAAAAGAGTTCTGGAGATGGGTGGTGGTGATAATTGCACAACAGTATAAATATACTTAATACCACTGAACTGTACATTTAAAAGTGGTTAGGATGGTAAATTTGTTATGTGTATTTTACAACAATAAATAGAGGGAAAAAATAAAGTTGAGGTCTAATATAAATCACGACTTTTGTAATCAACAAATCCTGGATTCAAATTCCAGCTCTGCCACTTACTGGCTTGTTGTCATCAGCAATTTACTTATTCTTTTCTAAAACTCATTTTCCTGATCTATGAAATAGTTTCAATAATTAAAGAATTAGTAAGTTAACAAATATAAAGATCTTACTACAGTACCCAACACAGTGTCTATGACAGTGTCCATTAAATGCTGTCTCTTACATTCATTATGCCAATAATTCAAATATATATCACGTAGGACTGAGAGGGAAAACCTCCACATAATAGCACTGCTACTGAACTTGCCTAATTTTTGTTCAGGATACCAGACGCCTGGGTGGGAGGGAAGTCCCCCAGTTTGGTCACTAGAATTTATGTCCCTTAATGCCAGTACTGTGTTCTTTTACCGGTAAGTGTGTATTTCCCTCATTATTCTAATGTAGGATTAAGCTTAGATGTTATGTACCTACCTCAATTCCAAAAGGACCCTGAGGAAGGAGCTTGGGGGCAGAATTGCTTATCCCAGTTCCCTCTCAACTGTTCGCTAGGTTCTTAAAAACAAACAGGTCTATTTATTAGAGGAACAGCAGGCCACAAAGAAAGTGATGTCACCAGCTTCCCAACTCTTGTTGTGAGCCCATACCTTGTGTGTAGGGAGTATCTATTCTTTTTGTTCATACTCTCTCTTTAAACATTTATTGAATAGGTCACTCAGCTTATAGCCTCTTCTTCCTATAATTTATTTTCTACACTCTCTCTAAGGTGATTTTAATAAAACAAGTCTATTTCTCTCTCTGCGCTGTTTAGTACCTTTCATTAGCTCTCTGTCGCCCTCTTTTTGAAAACAGCTCACAGGAGCTTCATGATGTGGTCTCTGGTGATTCTCTAGCTCAGCTCCTGGAAGTCTTTCTCTCACTATTTGTGCTGAAACAAAACCAAACAACTTATAGTTCCCCGAAAACATTTTTCTGTTTCATCCCTCTTAGTTCACTTATCAGAGTACCTTTTCTTTCTCCTATTTACCTGGTGAATTCCTATTAATTTTTCAAAACCCAGCTTGGACTTTACTTTCCCCAGAAGAATTTCCTGACCCAGAGTTAATCACTCCCTTTTCTGTGCACTTATTTCATTTTACTCATTCATTCATTCATTCATTCATTCAATATATTCAACAACATTTGACAAATATTTACTGACCACTTAATATGTGACAAGTACTGGGTAAGGGAATCTCATCACCATTATTGTCATTATGGCTAACACATAGAGCTGACCATATGTCAGGCACGCTTCTAAACAATACACATTTATTAATTAATTGATCTGAGCAACAGCTCTATGAAGTGGATACTCCTCCTATCATCATTGTATAAATGAGGCAAATGAATCCCAGAGAGGATGAGGAACTTGCCTGTGGTCACCTGTGCAGTCCAGCTTCAGAGTGCATACACGAGACAGGCCTCATCTCTCCCCTGCCAGACAAAACAAGTGTAAAGAGAAAGAATGATATTAACAAGTAATTATTTTAAAATGTGGTAATGACAGGAGTACAGGGTGCTATGGAAACATGCACCCAAGGACTCAACCTATTTAGTTGGTGAATCTTCCCTGAAAAAGAGATGTTCAATACTGGGTTATGAAGGATAAATATGAAAACTTTCTGCTTTAATTCCTACATAGACAGACTTCAAGCTACTTAAAGGTGGTGTTCTCTTCTTAGTCATCTGCATATTGCAGGTATTTATTATATGGCACAGCAAATTTGAGAAGACATTTACTGAATGCATAAATAAATTAAAATACTAGGCATCTTCTATGAGCTCTACTAGAAGCTTTAACCATTATTTAGTCTGTGTAACAATTTTTATTTTTCCTTCCCACGTTACTATTAAATAATTGAGAAATTGAACTTTGGTACATTCGTGGACTTTTGTGTATTTTAAAATTCCTTGCTGTTCCACTGAAGTTTCAGAATTGACTCATAGTTCTCTGATTTTTAAATAATTTATTTTTTTAAGCCAACAACTTTGCTGAACCATTCTATTAGTTCTAACATATATATTTTTTGATTTCCCAGGCTGGCCTCAAACTCCTGGGCTCACGCGATCTTTATGCCTCAGCCTTATGAGTAGCTGGGACTATAGGCAAGCACAACTGTGCCTGGCTTTGATTTTTATATGATTTATGACTTTATTTTTGAAGTAAAAAATTTTTCCCATGAAATTCTGTGTTTTGTCCTGTGTCTATTTTATAGTGAATGGCTAGGACTTTATTTCATAACTGGGAATTTTTTTATTTACTAGACTATTGTCCTGAGAGAAAATTACTATTCATATTCAAGAGTTATGTATTTGCTTTACCTTTATCCTAGGTGGCCTATCTTTGAGAAGTTTCTAAGAGAGTGCTTCAGTTATTTGTTTCAGCTTAGTAGGGGAGGTAAAAAAAAGGGAAGAGGTGGATAAAACTCCCAGTATCTTTTCCTTTTGTACATTAGATGTTTCTTTCTTTCTTTTTTGTTGAGTGGAGGAAGGCCCTTTAGCAGATACCTCCATGGAGAGAAAGATAAGCAGATAAGCAGAATTATTTGAAAGTTGTGTTGGGAACTTATTCTGAGTTGACTGTACAATTGACCAGGGACTCCCCATTTCTCCCAAAGTGAGAGGCAGCACCCACCTCCAACTTCCACAGGCCCTGAGGTCTCAAGTTGCCGGACATCTGGTTTTCCCAGACAACTCATCATCACTTGGCATCTAAACGTAGACTATCTGGTGCCTAAGCAGTTTGAACTCCACTAATAAGATTGTTGCTGTGTGTTCCTCATAAGAAAGGAGAACAATAGGAGGGCAGCATCCCTTTGCCTAACACAGACCCACAACTGGCAAAAACAGGTCCATGGCTTCTCTTGCTAATTCTTAGTTAATAACTTTCCCCAATAAGTTTATTCTTTTACCCAGGACTGTGTGACTGTGACACTGTGGAAGTCACTCTTAGTCACCTTGGAGGACAGCCCTAACTTAATCTTTGTCAAATGAACATTTCTGCTTTACTTAGGAGTAAAAGGTTTTGAGACTGTTGTGTGTCAAGGAGTGAGAAGAGTTTTGCTGACAACTGCTTCAGAACAAGGTAGGGATTCTGAAACAACTAGATAAACAGGAGGATTTGATGCTATCTAGTACCTGGGCCCCAGCTCAGGTAGAGAACAGCTAATTGTCCTCTAACTTTCTCCCTTCCCCAACAGAAAATACACAGGCTTTGGGACATAAAGTCTAGAATTAAAAGTCCCTACTCATCTACTGTCCTGACAACTTCTATTTCCAATTCAGCTATTCAAAAAAAAATGACAAATTTCTTTATCTGAATCAATTTAACTTACCTCTGAGCCACTATTCTACTGAGGCAGTAGGAAATTCATTATCTACATCCCCTCCAACCCTTGCCAAGATCCCGCAGAGGTCCAAGGAGGTGTCTTATGCAGCACCAAAAGCCTGGGGAGGACATTTGTTAATAATGAGGTGCCCATTGTTCAACCCACCTGGTCCCTGCTCCTGAGAGCCAGTCTTTCTATAAAAGACTGCCCAGTCATTCTCCTCTTAAGTTTTCCACTTCCCTATCCAGAGACAGGACTTATCAACCTCCGTCTTCATCCGTGTTTGAAGTGAAAGCCCCCATTTTCTCCCCCATCTCCTTTATCCCTTCCCTACAGAAATATAGACTAATCTAAGATTAAAGTAGCATAGTTTTCTTTTCACATGTTAATTCTCTTTTCTTTTCCTTTTTTAAAGAGACAGAGTCTTGCTCTGTTGCCCAAGCTGGAGTGCAGTGGCACGATCATAGCAAACTATAGCTTCAAACTTCTGGGCTCAAGCCATCCTCCTGCCTCAGCCTTCTGAGTAGCTGGGACTACAGGTGCGCACCACCACACCTGGCTAATTTTTGGTAGAGACAGGGTCTCACTCTTATTGCCCAGACTGGTCTTGAACACGTGGGCTCAAACAATCCTCCAAATTCTATAAATTCGTAACTGTCAAATTTATATCATCAGCCTAAACTATATTCCAGATCAGTATATTCATCTGTTTACTTGACATCATCACTTGCATATCTAATAGGCATCTTGGACTTGATTACTGTCAGTGCCCTCCAGACAAAGACCATCAGGAACATAACCATAGCTGAACAAGTTGGGTTTATTACTTGTTTCAGTAAATGAGAATACATACCATGGAAACAATGGGACATTTCAGCAAGAATGTGTTAGAAAGAACTTGTAGAATTTGAGCTTGTATTAGGTGATTAATATAAGGGTTCAGGGAAGAGGGATTTTGGTCTGGATTAGAAGCTGTAAGGAAGCAGGGATAGTTCTATAATTGGGTATTTTAGTAAGAATTATCTAGAAAGAAAGAAGACTAGACTGAGACTAAAATTATAATTGGTAAAGAAGCAGCAGGCACTCGTATTAGCCAGGATAGGGAGATGTTTGGTCATTTTTGTGACTTGAACAATGTTTACATTTTGTCTGTGTTCAGACAAAATTACAGAGTGATCTTATTTTTGTCTTGATCCATCATGATCATAGAGTGGCTTTGTGTGATGTTGCTGTTCTCTAAAATTGTTACATTCAATAGAAGAACACCAAGGCTTAGTTGTGATTGCCAGGGCAGGTAGAAGCAATACCAAGCCAACCTAGTAGTACCAGGCCATTTCCTAGATGTCATGGTCTGCTTTTCTCTTCTCAGTATCCACACTGGAACTCTTGATTTACTCTCCCCCTACCTTACTCAACCAAAAACCTTTACTTTACAGCCTTCCCTTCTATGTGGCACCAGCATCCACGGGTGTTCTCACCCCAAAACCTGAGATTCACCATGATGATGCCATTTTCCTCATCTTCCACAGCCAGTCAATCCCTGATTCCCACTGTCTTCTTTTTTTTACCATAGTTCTGGTCCAAAACACTATTTTCTCTCTTAAATACGAAGTAGCCTTCTATTTTTTCTCCTTCCACTTTTGTCCCTCTACAATCCATTCTCTTATCAGACCATATCACTCGCCTGCTTTAAAATTTTCAAATAGCTTCCCATTGTACTTAGAATAAAAGCCAAACTTCTTACCCTGGCTTTCAAAGCTGTATATGGTCTGGCTTCAGCCTAACTTTCCACCGTCATCTCAACTATATTCCCCCCAATTCACTATGCTTCACCAGCACTGGCCTTTTTCCCCCCTCAGAAATACCAAGCTCTCCCTATCTCTGCACTTGCTCCGTCCTTTGCCTGGACTACAGCCTCTCCCTACCAGCTCCTTTTCATCCGGGTCTCTTCTCTGAGGGGGCCTTCCCTGATCATCTCATCAAGATGCCCCCTTCCTAGTCACTATCGCATCCTTTCGTTTTATAATATTTCCTTCAGAGTACCAATCAAACCCTAAAAGAATATTGTTCATTTATTCATTCATTTATTGTTACCACCTCACTGGAATTTAGCTTAATAGAGGGATGATGTTTGTCCCGCTGTAAGCGCAGCTCCTAGAAATCTGCCTACCTCGTAGCTAAGGGCTCAATAAATACTATACAATGTGCGCCTGCCTTCCACTGTGCTCATTTCTAGTACAGCCATAAACAATCAGCAAACAGCAATTTTTGTTTGTGTTCAATGGAGAAGTAGGGCACTCAACAAAAAGTAAGAAAAAGTCAAGAAAGTGACTATCTTTTATCCATAGAGTGCCCAATGTCTTGTGTGGCCACAGTATGTGGGAACGTGTCACAACTCCAGGACCTGAGATTTTCTGGAAAGTCTTTCCTGAAAATAGTCTCTCCTGAAAATAGCGTTGGGCCCTTAACCTTATGGTTCACCCTATTTTTTAGGAAAGGATTATGCCAAGGCTTTATTTCTGTAACCGCTCTTTTAGTTCGAGAAGGCCTCGGAAGAAACCCAACGCTCTCGCGCAAGCGCCCAGTGGCGGAGCCGCGTCGCCGAGGCCTTCACAGTGCGCATGAGCAACTAGAACCGGCGCGGCGGGAAGAGTTGCGCAGGCGCACTTGGTCGACTCGCTAGGCGGGGAGCTCTTGGAGGCGGCGACCCAGGCATCTGGGGAGCCACAGAAGTCGTACTCTCTTAAACCGTGAGTTTCCGACGGTTTGTTCCCTGGCGCGGGATTGTGAGGGATTAGAAGCGAATTCTGGATCGTGACTTCGGTTTTGTCGCAGTGCAGTTCCGTCCCCCTTCCGTCCTCCGCCCCCTTCGATCCCTCGACCTGCGGCGGGAAAGTCGCGCGCCTGCGCACTAAGCATCCGGTTGGGTCGCGGTCTAAGAAGGTCCTTCCTAGCTGAGCTCGCGGCCCGCGCTCCCCGAATGGTTCCCATTCATTCCCTCCTCTTTTCCGCCCGGCGCTCGTGGCCAGTGTCGGGTCAGTTCTCCAATAACTTGGGTGGGGCCTCGGGCAAGCTTCCTGGCGCTCCCTTTCAGTGGTCAAACGATTTCCTCTCTCAGTCCTTTTCTTCAGGTCAGACTGCCCCCTACCCCACCCTGTCCAGCAGGCTGGTGCGCGGCAGCAGCCCCCGACCCCACTTCCCACCGCCACCGGCTGCTGAGGAGGCTCCCTCAACTGGAAGTTTTCCCTTCAGCTCCCTGCCGGTATTTCTAGAGGGTGAAAGTAAAGTAAATGAAATTCCTTAGAAATGACCACAATTTTCCTTTCTTTGGACTTTTAGACACATGGTGCGTTTTAAAATGTTTTCCCCTTTGAGGGCAGTGGCATCTTTTAGTGCTTGGTTTAGTAAATGACCTAAACTTAACTTCTCCAGTATTATAATTTTCACAGCTGCTTTGCTCCCCCTGTGGACGTGACCCTTTATTTTGCATCCCAGTTGTTGTGTGGTGGAGGCGTGTTTGGGAATTCAGATGGATGAGCCAATGGCTTTTTCTCCCCCGGGTGACCTGTTTCAAGCTGATGGCTCTGTAAAAAAATACGAGCCGAATTTTAAACTTACAGGTATGTGTTTGATTCCAAAGATGTACGGTTTCAAAGATGTACAGCCAACAATTCTGTGTTTTCGATTGCTTTAAAAAAAATAACTGACTGAATCTTTAAAGTGAGTTGTAGTTTATATAGAAGCATTTTACAAAGCTTGGTAAGATCTAGATTTAGGATCGAATTGCATTTAGGAGGATCGTAATTCAACCTTGTTGTACAGGCGAAGTTGCTAAGGCAAAAATACTAATGACTGTCTAAGAACACAAAAGTTTGTTGATGCCCATCCTGGAATTTGTATTCTTCTAGACCTATGTTCTTATCTTTACTTACCATTAAATTTGGATTTAGAAGTGGACCCTGGAAGAATCTTTACTTAAATACTCAAAAGCAGAATTCACTGACAAAAATAAATGAAATGTTTGTAGCAATAATAAAGCACCGTATCTCAGTGTACATCATGAGGTGTTGTTTGAGGTGAGGAGGAAAGGGTCAAGCAATACCTGCTCTTGTACACTAAAATGTGTATCTTCATTCCTGCTCTAGCGTAGGGCCTGGGACTTAGTAGTCACTTAATAAATGTTTGTTAAATAGAATAGTTCCAGTCGACTGTGGTTTTTTTCCCCTAAAAAGTAGCTAAATCTTCTTTTCCATCTTTGTCTTAAATGAATTTTGTGCTTGTCCAAAAGATATTAATTTTGAACTTTCATCCCCGATATGTGGTTTATACACTACAAAATACTTTAACCTCACCCTAGAAAAATATGACATCACGTACTTCTACTTTGATGAAAGCCACTGTTATCCCATTTACCTGTACTTAAAACTTTAGAGTTATCTTCAGCTTTTGCTTTTTATTTACTCCGCATATCCAGTAACCGAACTTTGTCTTCCTCTTAATATGTATGTTATTGCATCTTCTTTCCATTCCCATTTTCCACCACATTAATTCATTTCCTTACACTTTGTTCCTGAATTACAAAGTTTCTTACCTAAACTGTCTGTTTTCACTTCTTTTCCATCCTCCAGTTCATCTGTACACTGCTATTAGAATAATCTTTTTTTTTTAAATTTACTCTTCCAAAGAACAACTAGAATAGAATAATCTTAAAATACTACTCTCATCCAGTTACATGGATGCTGTTCCTCTTCCCTTCCATTTTTCTTACAATTACCTAGTTTTCACAATTTAGCTTTCCTTTACTAGTCTTTGGACACATAATACAATAACACAGTCATTGTATTATTCGTGTATAGCACTGTGTGTTTTGACTCTTCAGTTTATACTATAAGCTCCTTGAAGGTAGTATCTCTTATAGTTTCTGACATCTTTGTGCCTTCAGTGGAGTGTGAATAGATGACTCTAGCATTATGTTCAGGAGAATGCCACTATTATAATATTCTGAAAATCTGCTGGGAAATTAAGAGTGGAGTGAATTTTATTCCAAATTTCAAAAGCATTATATAGCCTTTATGTAACAGAACATTGGACATTATAAATAATGTCTATAATAATTTATAAAACATGCTGAAACTTTACTCATATAGTTCTTTTTTTATATGACCCTTAATAAAAACTAAGGTTATGTAAAAAACATTATTTCAGTAAGGAGTAAAGCTGATGAGGTCTAGGCACATCACTGTCTTTTGATCTAATTGGGAAAGTCAGTCATGTTTTTGATATATCTTTGCATTCACAGAACCTAACAGTGTCCACCACATAGTAGGTGCTTGAAAATATTTGAATGAATGATTTAATGTTAGAATATAAAGTAAAATACTTAGTGGATGAATAGCCTGCCATTTTGTTTTGAGATATTTGTCGAATTTTTATAACATTTTTCTAATGTAAATTATGCATGCTTATTAAAGAAAATTTAGGAAGTATAGAAAGCCAAAACAAAATATTTTCCCACTATTCAAATATTGTCACCGTTGACATTTTGTTATATTTCCTTACTCTTCCTATGCATAATTAGATACATTTTTAAAAAACTAAATCTGGATCTTCTCTCATTTCTAATCTCCATTTTTTGCTTAATATATATCTTAAACATTTCTCATGTAGTAAAATTTTCTACAACTTGATTTAAGTTCCATTATATAGTATTCTATAATTTAATTACTTTTTATTATTGGACCTTTAGATCATTTTCCATTTTTTCCTATTAAGAAAAATACTGCAGCGCACAAACTGTCTGACATAATATTGGTCAAATGTTTGTTCTTTCATTGTTTCAGCAGGCTTTTTTTTAAAGTATCTAATATATGCCAAGTTTAGTAAGTGAGAAAGATCTGTTCAGTGAAAGAATGAAGTACAAACTAGTTATTAATATGTACTAAATATCTTCTCCACACTGTCCATCTGTATGGGAAGGCATGCTTTCTGTGTGTTACATGGATGCCCTTAGCCCATGCTTCTAAAATGGGGTTATAGGTACTGTCTTAGTTTGACTAGGACAGATCCAGTTTACACCTGTTGTCACAATGTAATTATTGGTTCTCCCTTTCACTCTCAAGAGTGTACCAGTTTGAGCTAAATTTTATGATCCCCTAGTTAGAGGAGGTATAAATTAAACAGTATGTGAAGCCCCAAAATAAATTTGACTGTATTACTGGAGTGTCAGTTTACTCCATGATAAGATATTGAAAACTTCATTTATGTGATGAACACTTACTAAGCATCTCTTATGTGCACATACTTTTCTAAGTGCTAGGAATAAATCAATTCGTAAAACAGAAATCAACACCCTCAAACTAGTGGAAAGAGACAATAAACAAAAGAAATACTATGTTCAAAAGTGATTACTGTTGTGAAGATAATGTAGAAGGGAAAGGGAGATAGGACGTATCAGGGAAGGAGATTGATTTTAATAAGTGTAGTTGGTCAGAGAAGACTTCAGTGAGGTAACATTTGAGCTAAGACTTCTAGGTGGTGAAGGAATGAGCTATGCAGATATTTGGGGAAGAGCACTTCAGGCAGAGGAAACAGCAAGTACAAAGGCCCTGAGGTTAGAGTGTGCTCCCATTCTGGAATAACAAAGAGGTCATTGTGGCTAGAATGGGGGAGAGGGGGGTAATTGGAGTCAAGGCAAAGAGAGATTGTAAAGAGAAGGAGTGTTCTTTGGCTTTTATATGGAATGAAATGTGAAACCATTAGAGAGTTTGAGCAAAATGATGACAGGGTAACTTAGCTTTAACAGGATAACTGACTGCTTGCTGTGTTGCAAATAGACTATGGGCCAGGAAGGACAAAAGCAGGGAATGTGGTTAAGGGGGCTATTGCTATATTAAAGCCAACTTTAATATATATTATGTAGCAGAAAATAAAATTTACTTAAAATTTCAAAATAGAAGCCTAGATCCTCATGTATAAAATATGGACATTTAAATAAATTTTTAGCATGGTCTGGACTTTTCAGGATCTTCCCCCAATCCTCAAAGTGTATATTCATTTGTCTGAGTCTTTAACAGAGTTGTCCAACTTGTGACATGAATGCTCTTTTATGCTCTCTACTCTCATTTCCCACTTCAGAAATTGAGGATATTGCATTCACTTTGGTTCTAGGAAATTTTGCTGCTGTTTAAAAATATCAAAGTTGTTCTGTATTGACAGGAAACCTTAAACATATTTTGAGTTTTTTAAAAATGGGTAGATACATAGGATGTGAGTAGTGGTGTAGAAGCACATTATGCTTACATAGTCATTCACGTGGCTTGTGCATTATAGCGTTTTCTCATAACGTATATTTTCTTTCTGGTGATTTCTAACAGTAAACCAGTATCTCTACTACTAACTGCTAACTCATGCTTAGGTAAAGTCCCAAGTGTGGAGCTCATAGGAAAACCATAGACTTACAGTTGGAAGATAAAGTTTGTCTAATCCAACCCCTTTGTTTTACAAGTTAAGAAATTGATAGTTTATGACAAGAGTTGAATCCAGATCTTTAGATTCTGGGGTCCTCTATATTAGCACTGTCCAATAAAACTTTCTGTGATAATGGAAATGTTTCTATACTGTCACATGTGGTTAGTGTAACTCAGGAAAATGATTTTTAATTTTAATTTGTTTAAATAGCTACATGGAACTAGTGGACAGCATGACTATATCATCCTGCTACAAAGCTTTCAGTATTATTAATCACATACACAAAACAAAATATGCACACAAACACGTGAATACAATTAGTAATAAAACAACTACAAATAGGGTTCTTAAAATATTTCATCATATCTAAACACCATTGATTATAAGATGCACCATTATTTTATGTGCTTTTCAGAAATGCCAGTTATACTATGATATAGTGCTTTCTTATCACCTAGAATTTGTATTGTTTTATACTTATTGAAAGAATTATTTTAGACCTAATTAAACAAATAATTGTATATCTCTGGTATGTAAATAAAAAGGAAAATAAACATTTCAGATCTGTCTCTTTAGAATCACTCTTTGCACTTAGATTCATTGATATCTGGTTTTCCCTTTATGATATTGTTCTGAATACATTAGCAATGCAGTATTTCTTTGAAGAATCCAATAAAAAATAAAAATCCATTGTTAATGGGCTATTAAGAAGAGCCCAAGCCTAGCACTCTGGGAGGCCGAGGCGGGAGGATTGCTTGAGCTCAGGAGTTCGAGACCAGCCTGAGCAAGAGCGAGACCCTGTCTTTACTATAAATAGAAAGAAATTAGCCAGGAACGGTGGTACGTGCCTGTAGTCCCAGCTACCCAGGAGGCTGAGGCAGTAGGATCTCTTGAGCCCAGGAGTTTGAAGTTGCTGTGAGTTAGACTGATCCCACGGCACTCTAGCCCAGGCAAGAGAGTGAGACTCTGTCTCAAAAAAAATAAAAGAGCCCAAGTATGTGGAGCTAGCTTGCATGCTTCACCACCTCCACTGCTCCTCCATACAACCATTTGGCTTTTAAGGGTTAAAGGAATGCTTCTCTGATTTTTCGTCAGGTCAGTGACACCTATTCTGTAAGTTCTACTGCTGGCTGACAACAATTGTAATATGCATCCCAATTCCAGAGCTAAAATTGTCTTAGAGACAAAGAAATGTAATATCAAATTGAACATACCATTTTAGTACCCCTTCATGGTGCCTTCCTTGTGACACTGTGGAATTTGAAGCTGTTTGGAATTGATACGCATAAGGAAAGTTTGTAACTGACTATGGCAACTGCAGTCTGCTAGAAAGCCAACTTTCCCGCCCCCCCCAGGCCTTGGTTTTGGCTTTAGAGTGAAGTAGTGTCATAGCTGATAGTGAGGTAGTTGATATTGTATTTTGCTTCATTCCGTTGTGACTTCAAAACTTTTGCTTTTTTTTCTCCCGCTATCTCTGGATGCCCATTATGATAGTAATTATTTATTCAACAAATGTTCCAGGCACTGTTCTAACTAGGAGCTAAGTATAATATAGCATGGTGAATCATATAGACAGGGAACCTGTATTGATGGAGTTTATATTCTAGTGGAAGGGAGTAGACAGTGAACAAATAAGTAAACAGGATAATTTTATAGCAGATAAGTACTCTGAAGACAATAAACAGGGTAATGGGAAGAATGCTAATTTAAGTAGGATGTCAGAGGGGGCTGTGCCAATTGAGCAAACCCCTGAAGTTACGAGGGAAGAGCATTTCAGGCAGAGGGCTGATGATAGCAAAAGCCCTAAAGAAATAGTGTTAATAACAGTAACTACAACAATAAGTTACCACTGTCATTTATTTAATGTTGACTATGGCATTGTTTTATAAGCTTTACTTATATATATTATTTCATTTAATCCTCACAATATCTAAATGGCCTGGGTACTGTTATTATCCCTTTTCTGTAGTTGAAGAAAACTAAGATTCAGAGTCATACTGGCTGGTGAATAGTGGAGCCAAGATTCTAACTAACCTCCCCTTCCAATCTTCAAACTGGAACACATAATTGCTATGTTATATTGCCTCTTGAATTGAAATCTGTGAACACATGGGATAGTGTCTCATTCTTCTAATCCTAGCTTTGGAAAGCCCAGGCCAGAGAATCACTTGAGGCCAGGAGTTGTGGAGACCAGCCTGGGCAACATAGCGAGACCCGCTTCTCTATGGAAAATAAAATAGTCAAGCATGGTAGCAGGCAGTGGTCCTAGCTACTCTGGAGGCTGAGCCAGGAGGATCACTTGAGTCCAGGACTTTGAGGTTGCAGTGAACTATGATCATGCCACTGTATTCTAGCCCGGATGACAGAGCAAGACCCTGTCTCAAAAACAAACAAAAAAAAAAACCAACCATGAAGGTTTATAGTCCACGTATGAAACAGATGGGAAGGTGAGGGTAATTTAAGTTAGAAATTCCTCCCATTTCCTTAGATGGGTTGATATAATGGAAAGAACACTGTAATAGATCTTCTCGGCTTCTTGTTTGGTCTCCAGCTCTTCATGTTTCTCTTGCCCTTCAAGTCCATTTCCATTGTCCATTTGTCCTTTGTCCTGCTTAAAAACTTTCCATGGCTTTCATTTGCATTCTCTACTTTTCCCCTCCTCAGCCACGTTGTATTTCATTATTTGTCTGCCCGCTCCCCTCACATCAACTGTGTCTTTTTCCTTTTCCATGTCTTTACATACATAGTTCCTTCTTCCTAAAATGTCTTTTTACATTTTTGCTATTTGGTGAATGCTTCAGAACATATCTTAGCTGTCTCCTGAACCCTGAAGGCTTCCTCGTACCTTTGGAAGTGTTGATCTCCCCCTGCCCCACCCTAATAATATATGCATTCCTTTATTACAATTATCATCTTGTATTATGTGTGATAACATCTGTCTCCTCTACTAGACCTAAGCTCCAGTGGCTACACCAAATTTATTCATTTTTTATATGCCCATTGCTGAGCATTTTTTAAGTGTTTGTTAAATGAATGAGTTCTATAGACATCAGCAATACCTCCGCGAAATTAGGCAAATTATTTAACTTCCCTGAAAAATCAAGATAATAATTCCTGTTCTGCCAAAATCACAGTACTATTGTGACAATCTGAAAAGATAATGGATGTGAAAGTGCTTTAAAAATGTCTTAAACTGCTGTGCTGTGCAGAATATTATTATAATAACTTAAAGTAGCTGACGCTTGGCCTAGATACTATAATAAAATCTGAAGACTTTTATGTAGTACTCTTTTTTTTTTTTCTTTTGAGGCAGAGTCTCACTCCGTTTCCCAGGCTAGAGTGCCATGGCGTCAGCGTAGCTCACAGGAACCTCAAATTCCTGGGCTCAAGTGGTCCTCCTCCTCAGCCTCCCGAGTACCTGGGACTACAGGCATGCACCACCATGCCCGGCTAATTTTTTCTCTATATATATTTTTAGTTGTTTGGCTAATTTCTTTCTATTTATAGTAGAGACGGGGTCTCGCTCTTGCGCAGACTGGTTTCGAACTCCTGAGCTCAAACAATCCATCCGCCTCGGCCTCCCAGAGTGCTAGGATTACAGGCGTGAGTCACCACGCTGGGCCCTTAGTACTCTTTTGTATCCAGTAGTTTATTGGATTTTGTGTTATTGCCTCCCCTTATGTTAGCCATGTATGTTTTCATAAAGAGCTTATATTTATTTATTTAAAAGTAGCAATTTATCTGTTATCAAGGTTAGAGGGTACTAGTAATTCAGACAAATTTTTAAAAATATTTTTAACATGCCTGTGAGCTTTAGGCCTTCTCTCTGAGTGAATACTGTGAATATTATATATTAATAAAACTTTTCCAAGCCTATAAGATTTTGTATCTTTGTGGGAAGGAAATAATTTTCAAGGGCATTTTGTCCTTGTCATGCCATCTCATGATCACAGCACAAAATATTTGGTTATCTTTAAGTTTAGCTTTTTCATTGTGTTGTAGTCTGTGCAATAACAATGAATCCATTAGTATGTAATTCCAGTGTGATAGAAGTTTGCCGTGTGTAATTTTGGGACTGTCATTTTTGTCTGTTCAAGAGGTGTGTATGAATTATAGCAACTTGATGGAATTTTAATTGTCATTTTAAGGTATATTCAAACTTTTATTTGTAATTAATTACTAATGTTTTAGAATTTATTTCATTGAGTTTTTTTATTTAGGAAACTATAAAATATACTCTCATTGATAATAACTGTAAATTCTTGTTTCCCTGATAGGCATTAAAAAAGATATTGAGAAGCTTTATGAAGCTGTACCACAGCTTGGTAATTTGTTTAAGATTAAGGACAAAATTGGAGAAGGTACTTTGGGAACATACTTTATTATTTTTACAAGTTTTATTTTCCTCCTGTTTTCTTTGTGTCATCTTGGTTTTCATTACTATTTCTTATTGAAAAATGTATCACTTCTTTAAATATTAAGACCATGGTTATATTACTATTTATAATAACAGCTTTTCTTTTTTCTCCTGTAAAGAAAGAATAAATAATAAATATAACCTATTATACCATTAAAACAGTTTGATAATCTATTTTAGCATTGTTTCACTAACATTTTTAAAAACGAAATAATTATAAAATATAATAAATTGTTTTACAGGCACTTTCAGCTCTGTTTATTTGGCCACAGCACAGTTACGAGTAGGACCTGAAGAGAAGATTGCTCTAAAACACTTAATTCCAACAAGTCATCCTATAAGAATTGCAGCTGAACTTCAGTGCCTAACAGTAGCTGGGTAGGCAATTTAAAGATATTTTAATTGTACTATTAATTGTATGTAATTTATAAGATTTTAAAGTAGATTCTTAACAGGGATGATGAGATTGTACATGAATCATACACATTTTTCAGTCAAGTATTTGCCATTTGCTGGTACTTTTCCTCTACCCTTGCAATAGTTAGTTAAATTTATAGCAATTCTTTTAGAGTGGATTTCCTTTGAGGTTCAGTTTGACTTCCTGTTCTTTTACCACTTCTTTTTGTAACCTTTCTGCCAAATCATAAACCTTGGCTTTCATAGTTTAGAATTTTTTTTTAAATGTGGGGAATTCACATTTCACATCTCCCCAGCTATTGGTAATCTCATCACATATTTTTTTTAGAACAACAGAATCATCTGGTATGTCTTTCTCCTCAGTTTCTCTCAGCTAGGTCATTCTATTGACATTTGGACACCATCTAGAATCTTATTCCTCCTGAACTTCCCTTCCTCTTCCAGCCACTCCATCATTTCTTTGCTCCCCTTCACAGCCAGACTTCTCAAAAATTATCTACACATACTGTTTTCACTTCCAAACCTCACTTTCACTACATGTGCACTCACTGTGGCTACTTTCCTCCATGCTAACCTGAAACTAGTTAGAGTCAACCATGACTCTAGGCGTCATTTAACATAATTGCTTTGAACCTAGTCTTTTGACTTCTGTAGTGCCACACCCTCCTTGTTTTCTTCCTTCTTTGTTTGGCCTTTCATTTTCAGTATCTTTGTCAGCTCTTCCTCTTCTACCTCATCCCTAAATGTTGCAGTTCCTCAGTGCTTGATCTTGGGCTTTCTTTCTCTGTATTCTTCCATAGTATCCTACATTTCCATATGACTTATAGCAACAATTCCCAAAAGTATGTATCTAACCTCAGACCTTTTATCTTAACTGCAAATTTGTATCTATTCACCTACCTATTTGACATTTCCACTTGAGTGCCTGATAAGTATCTCAAACCTAATATGGCAAAAACTTAAATTTTAAATCACTTTCCTCCTCCAAAAAATACCCAAAAAACCCATCACAACAACTGTTCTTATCTACCCACTTCCACAAATGGCACCACCATCCACCTAGTTGATCAAGCCAGAAACCTAGTTTCTCCATTTCTCTCCTAAACCATATCCATCACTGAGTCCAGAATGTATCTAAAATATATCCGTGTCTTTTGCTTTTTCCACCATTACCTCAGCCCAGGCCTGGGCTACTACTGTAGCCTGCTTCTTGGCTTCTCCTCTTAACTCCATCTTCACACAGCAGCCAGAATGGGATCTTTAAAATATAAAATGTATATGCATGTAACATAAACTGGATAATGTTAGTTCCACCACTTAAAATCTTTCAGTGGTTTCCCTGTGTACTTCAGAAAAAAAATTTGGTCTTATGCCAGTCTTCCCATCTCCTTCACTGTGCTCCAGCTTCTTTACTACTTCAAATTTGTCTCAAGAGCTTTCTTATGTCAGTGCCACTGCCCAGATTGTTTCCCCATTAGGGAAGAGCTCTCCCAGTCTTTGCATACTGACTTTTAATCTTTCTGATCCAAATGAGAGTGTCACTGCTTCAAAGAGGTCTTATCTGAATTAGATTCTCCTATCTTTTTTATTGTCACAGAACCTTTTGATTTCTTTCAAAACCCTTGCTATAATCTGTCATTATTATTACCTTATTACCTGTATTGTCCACTAGATAGTAGAATCAATGAAGACAGAAATTGTGTTAATTTTATTCATTACATTCCTAATGTCTATAATCCCTAAAGGCAAATAACTACGCCCACTAAATATTTATCAAATGAATGAATGAATGAGCCTATTTGTTTGTTTAACCCCTCTTTTACATTATAGAAGACAAGAAGATAAGATTGCCTCTGTAAGGCATGATTGCATATATTCTAGTCCTCTAAATGTGATCATTCCTTTTTCCATATTTCAAATATCTCCCTCTACCACTTTTTCTTTCTCTGTGCTTTAAAAAAGTACATGCTAAAAATGTCTTCATCTGATTTTGCAATGCAATCAGGCAAATTGTCTTTATGCTCTGCTTCCAATGTATCATATTTCCCCTCCTTAACTCCTGTTTTGCCTCTTCCTTTCCACTTAAATTGGTCTCTGGAAAATTACCAGTTAATTCCTCTTTGCCAGACAGCCTTCCATTGGTCCTTATTCTGTTTGACCTCCATTCTGATCCCCACTTCCTTCAAAAGTCACCTTTCTGCCCCTTTCTTATTTTGCTCTCCAACTTGAGACTTTTTCCAAAGCTCAGTGTTTTCCTTTTTCTAGAAATTTCCACAACTTTAATAATCACTTCTCTGAAAGTATTCTTACTGGCTTCTCATTTGACTCCTTGCAGTTTAGTGACTAAACTTTAGTCTCTTATCTAGATGTCTCTATCAAAATGATGAGGTCAGGCTTAGGATGTTTCTTTTTCTGGTTTCTCTACTTATGTTGTTGGTATCTACATTGTTTTACTTAGGCTCAGTCATGGAAATCAACTTCACCCTATTTTCCTCATCTTTTATGAAGTAGTGTAGTATTGTGATTCAGAGCATAAATCTGAAATACATACTGCCTGGATTCAAATCCTGGCTCCATGACTGATGAGTTTAGTGACCTTGGGGAAGTTCTTTAACTTCCTCTTGTCTCAATTTTTTATCTGGGAAGGGAATAATAGCTTCTTTAAAGGGTTGTTGTGAAGATTAAGTGAATTTGTTAATAGATGCGAAGTGCTTAGATCAGAACTTAGCATATAGTGAATGTTCAATAAATGTTAGCTATTTTAAAATTTATTGCTATTACCTCTTATCTGCTACTGTCAGTTCATTCTTGTTTATCTTTTCCTTTCCTTCTCATTCTGCCACTTCCCCAGTTAAAACTATAATTATCTCATGTTTAAATTATTATAGTAAGCTCATAACTGGTGCTATTTTTGTTTTAAAAGAAAACTTTTTAATACAAGTCACTTAAATGTTTATACTATCTTCTATGATGATGATTTTAAGTCAGTTTTCTAGCAAATATGTATATATTGCTAAAATTACATTTAAAAAATTAGGCATACAGTTTCAGTTCATTTGACCTTTCCTCTAAAGTTCATTGTGCTTTTTTCCACTAGGGGGCAAGACAATGTCATGGGAGTTAAATACTGCTTTAGGAAAAATGATCATGTGGTTATTGCTATGCCATATCTGGAGCATGAGTCCTTTTTGGTAGGTTTTAATATTTCTTGAATTTTTATTAGCTAAATATTTAATTGAAAACAGTTTTCATTCATAACTCATTTTATTCATAAAATTCCTTTTAGGACATTTTGAATTCTCTTTCCTTTCAAGAAGTACGGGAATATATGTTTAATCTGTTCAAAGCTTTGAAACGCATTCATCAGTTTGGTATTGTTCATCGTGATGTTAAGCCCAGCAATTTTTTATATAACAGGCACCTGAAAAAGTAAGTATGAAGAGTTACTAGAAAATATTTACACTTGAATGAATTTGTGCTATGGGTCTATCTCTTTTCTTATTGATTTATTTATGAAGACAGGGTCTCGCTTTGTTGCCCCGGGTTAGAGTGCAGTGGCCTCAGCATAGCTCACTACAACCTCATACTCCTAGGCTCAAGTGATCCTCCTGCCTCAGCCTCCCAAGTAGCTGGGACTACAGGGGCACACCACTGCACCCTGCTAAGTTTTCTATTTTTTGTAGAGACAGGGTCTCGCTCTTGCTCTGGCTCGTTTCAAACTCCTGACCTCAGGTGATCCTCCCACCTCAGCCTCCCAGAGTGCTAGGATTACAGGCATGAGCCATTGTACAGAGCCATCTCTCTCTTTTTTTTTTTTAATAAATTTTTTTTATTGTCTATATTTCAGTTATTCAACATGATGTTATGGGATACATAGTTAGTAAAAAAGGTTAGCATAGTAAAGCAATAAACAAACCCATCATCTCACTCATTTTTTTTGGTTTTTTTTTGGCAAAAGCAGTTAAAAGAACTCATTTAGTATGAATGTCATGTATAGTACAATTTTACTACCTGTAGTCCTCATGTTGTACAGCAGCGATCCCCAACCTTTTTGGTGCCAGGGACCGGTTATCATGGAAGACATTTTTTCCACGGTGGGGGTGGGGGAAAGGGAGGATGATTTCCAGATGATTCAAGTGCATTACATTTATTGTGCAGTCAAACCTCTCTGCTAACGATAATCTGTATTTGCAGCTGCTCCCTAGAGCTAGCATCACTGCCTCAGCTCGACCTCAGATCATCAGGTGTTAGATTCTCATAAGGAGCTCACAACCTAGATCCTTGGTGTGTGCAGTTTACAGTAGGGTTCATGCTCCTGTGAGAATCTGACTCTGCCGCTGATCTGACAAGAGGCAGAATTTATGTGGTAATGTGAGCGATGGGAAGTAGCTGTAAATACATATGAAACTTTGCTGGTCACCCACCACTCACCTCCTGCTTTGCTCTCCTGCTGTGCAACCTGGGTTCCTAGCAGGCCACGGACTGGTACTAGTTCACAGCCCAGGGGTTGGGGACTGCAGCTGTACAGTATATCCCTAGATTTGTGTATCCTACATATCTGCTACTGTGTCCTCCAACCCACCTCTCTTAGACATAGTACGTACTGCAACAGCCATGAACAGATTGTTTCTGTTTTAAATTTTCATTGTAATTGAGAAGGGAAATGCAGTGAAGGAGAAGATAAAATTGTATTAGTAAAGCAATGTAATATCATTAGATGTACCATGGTTTGGTGGAAATGGCACTGAGCTAAAAAGGACTTAGAAAAAGTCTAATCCTTTTTTTTAAACTCCCCCCTCCCTCAAGTATAATCCTTTTTAACCTAACACATGTCTCTTATCTCTGGGTTTCATTTTTCTTATCTAATAATGAGGAGATTGAATCACATGGTAGTTAATTTCCTGTTTCAACACTAACATTCTATTTTTTATTTATGTATATTTTTAATGCTTGTTATATACATAGAGGCATTATAAGCTGAAAATAACTTAAATACTGCTCTTTATATTTATATTTATATCATATTGAGTATGGTAAGAAAATTAAAACTATAACTTCTTTTTTGGGCTTTTATACCCACGACCTTTCTCTTTAATTAAATTCAATTTTAAAATCATGATTTTAGGCCAGGAGCGGTGGCTCACGCCTGTAATCCTAGCACTCTGGGAGGCCGAGGCAGGCGGATTGTTTGAGCTCAGGAGTTCGAAACCAGCCTGAGCAAGAGTGAGACCCCCGTCTCTACTAAAAATAGAAAGAAATTAATTGGACAACTAAAAATATATAGAAAAAAAAAATTAGCCGGGCATGGTGGCACATGCCTGTAGTCCCAGCTACTCGGGAGGCTGAGGCAGTAGGATTGCCTGAGCCCAGGAGTGTGAGGTTGCTGTGAGCTAGGCTGAC
>CAUYSK010019400.1:0-10535 GCA_963575035.1 Avahi laniger | reverse complement strand
CTCTCCCTCTCTCTCCCTCTATGTTGTTCCAGCATATCTAAATCAGCATGAGTTGACATTTAGCTAAGAAGCTTTATCAGAATTTTGGTAAGAGGAAGGAACTGTTTGTAATGGAAAATTATATTCAATATATTATGGTTGTTTTAATTTGGGATTAGTCATGATGCCTAATTTGTTTTGAAATTTAAAGTCTCAATAGATTTTTATGTTTATCAAAAGGGACATAGATTTAAAATGGTCGTGAAGCACCATTGAAGGCCCTCTGTTCTAAGCAGCCTCCCCCGGATTTCTGTGGACGGGCTCCCCTCGTTGCCTTACTGTTGCTCTTTTATTGACGACCACAGACTTAGCTGTGCATTGTTCTTCCTTCCTCTCGGTACATGGTACTTTCCAGCTAGATCAGTAGTTCTCTATGGGTGTGATTTTTGCCCCCGCCCCCAGGAACATTAGGCAATGTCTGAAGACATTTTTGGTTGTCACAACTGTGGGAGTGCTGGTGGCATTTAGTGGAGGCCAGAGATGCTACTAAGCACTCTGCAATGCACAGGACAGGCCCCTACAACAAGGAATTATCCAGTCTAAAGATCAATCGTGCCTCTCTTGAGAGACTCCGAGCTAGATTGCAAGTATATGATGAGCTGACATGATGCCTTAAGATTCTGCTCCCCAGAGTCTTGCAAAATAATAATCACCGTTAGCAACTAACATTTATCAAACTCTTACTATGTGCCAGACATTGTTCCAAACCCTTTCTGCATCTTTACTCATTGAATCTTTTTCATGAGAAATCATTGTTATCCCATTTTACTAAAACTGATCGGTGTGGGAAAACTGAGACATGAGAGAAAGAGAAGTCACTTGTCCAAGGTCACACATTGGTGAAGCACTCATTAGTAATAAGAACACTAATAGTAATAGTAGGAGAAGTAGAATTTTTATTAATTTTTGTTCAGAGGCTTGTGCATATTGACTAATTTAATCTTTGCCACGACTCCATGGAATAAATATTCTCTAATACTCATTACAGATGTGCAGAAACTAGGACTACTGGTGCTTGGCTTGTATTCATGAGTTTGTGTATTTCTTAAATGAATGTCTGTCTCCCACACTACACTGTCATCCCAAGAATGCAAGGACCTTGCGGCTCTCTTGCATCCTGTAGTGACCCTGCTATTCAGCTCCTGGTCTGGCAATAGTACACACTCTGTAAGTGATTAAGGGAAAAGGGAATGAAGCGTCAGGATGTTGGATGCCCATGGATGGACCGGTTGAGGCCTAGCTGTGGTTTGGTCAATGTGCTGTATTTTCTTTGTCCTGATGCTTTCCTGTAGTTCCTTCTTTCCACCAGACCTCGAAGCTGCCCCATGAGAGGATCTGGTTCTTATCACTGTACAGAGCCCAAAAACTGGTGGGGGCTCGTTGAGAGCTCTGTGGCCTCTCCTGGGGCTTGTCAAAACAAGCAGAGACATCTGATCTCTAGCAGCTAAAAACTCATGACCATGTTAAATGCCAGATTTTCAGGCACCTTCGAAAGTCAGAGGAGAGATGGGCTTTCTCATGGCTGGATGCTCATGTCCCTTCCTAATGAAATCTGATGACACATGAGGCTAGGTAGAGATACTTTTTTTTCTGTCTGATATCTGGATATTTTCAGAACCTAGATAATTTTATCCTATTTACATCAAACATGCAGGTAACTCTAGACTTTTTTATCTGTATTATTTCTGGGGAGGTATAATATGATTATGAATGACAGTAATTGACATTACATGCTTTAATTAAATTTCCTTTGCTGTGAATCAAAACCTTTTAGTTCAGTCCTACAGTGCTATTTCTATGATAGATTTCTCTTTTACATACTCTAATGCATTAGGCAGTAGGTATGACATAAATTCATGTTTATAAATTCTGTGTCGCATAGATTAAATGAGATAGTGTGTATGGTGTGTACAGGGGCTCAACTTAATGCCAGTTACATAATAATTATGAATTCAAAATGTTAGCTGAATTTGCATGCTCTATACCTTTTAGCTATTGTCTATTTGAAGAATATTGTGCTTATTAGATGATGATTATAAAGTTATAGAAAGAATCCCTTTTTTAAGTGACATGGGTAGCATAGTATTAATAATTACATCCCAGGATTTCTCCTTCTAGGGCTTTTAGGGCAGGAGTCCCCAACCTATGGCAAGTTGTATAATTATTTCATTATATATTAAAATGTAATATATAATAGTAATAAAGTGCACAATAAATGTAATGCGCTTGAATCGTCCTGAAACCATCCCCCACCCCCACTCCCGGTCCATGGAAAAATTGTCTTCCATGGAAACAGTCTCTGGTGCCAGAAAGGTTGGGAACCGCCGTTTAGAGGATCTGTGGAGGCTTAGAGTTTTATCCTTTTCCAAAAGGGAGAAGTACCCCAGATAACCTCCTGCCACCACCACCTTCCTGCCCCACCCCAACAAAACAAAACCCCTCATCCATCATTTGGAGCAACCAACCTGCTAGAAAGACTGAAAAGGATTAGACCTTTAGGTCTAATCCCTTCCCTCCCTTTGGGTGCACAAAGAACCTTGCCTTGGAAAACACACCTGTCGCTGAAGGGCTCTCGAGCACCTCTGCAGAACCATCCACACCTTAGTCTTTAGGGTCAGATGGAGCAGGCAGTAAGAGTCCCCTGCTTCATTCTAACCAAGGTGCCTCCTTCCAAATGAGATTTTCCCCAGGACTGACTCTCTGCGAGACCACTTTTGCCCTCTTGTTCAGTCTCTCGCACTCCTAGGGCAGGGTGACTTTGTCACAGGGGCCTAGAGGACAAATCTCAGTGGTCGGCATCCTTGCTGAGCCCCCCAAGATCCAGCATCTTAGGAACCCGTCTTGAGTCCCCACAGGGTTAACCCACCAGAGCACAGACAACCTGGCCCCAGCATCTGAGTAATCCACTTAGCCCAGTGCCAGTGCTGGGCTATCTCCTTGCTTCATCTGCAAGTGGAAACAGGCATACAGTACCAGGGCCTGCCTCCCCAGACAGGACTTTGTATTAAATCAACCAGAACAAACCCAAAGGGCCAGAATGACAAATATTCAAAAACAAGAACGTTGTCATCTTTTTCTTAACACATGCCTAAGATCGCATACTTGCGCTTAGAAATGTGTGCATAGACACCCTCACCTCTTCATTATCTAATCACAAGTGTAGATTATCTCAGCTGATAGGACAGGTTCCCCCCACAACAGTTGAGAAAAAGCTTTGAGGGTACTGCACGGCCACTGTGTGCCCAAGGCTGCCTGGGGGCCACCCAGCTGTACCTACAGCTTGCCTCTGCCTAAGTAGATGTTCATGACCTTGAGGCTTTGGGTGGGCTAAGACATCTCAGATCTCCCAGATGTGGCCCCCAGCATGTGATGCCCCGGAGGTACCCAGTCCAGCCTCCACCCTGCCCTGCCCTGGTGGTAACCTGAGGTGTACACCCCAGCTGAGCAGAAACAAGCAGGCACTTCAGATTTCGGGTTGCCAAGAGGCAAGAGGCAGAACCCTGCTTGCTTGGCGGCAGGTCTGTGAGTCTCAAGTGGCAGCATATTAAATTATATAGGCAGCCACTTGTTCTCAACCGACGCTCTGAGCTGAGAGTTGTGCCGAGCAGGCGGCATTCTCCTCGGGTCGCGGCTGAAAAGATCCTATAGCTTTGCAGACCTCCAGACCTGTGCAAACTGCCTGAAGCAGAGGGATGTGGGATAGCAGAGGGAGAGAGGCCAGCTCCGGGTAGAAGATACCATGATCGTGGCTGAAACCCCAGACCATGGGCTGCGGGGCACTTTGCCCTAAAGGTAGGTCAGAGCATGGGCAAACTCGAACATGCTGTGGTGGGAGCAGTTCTCTGCTGGAGGTGCCCTGGCTACACCCGGCTCATCTCTGGGGTTTGGGTTTCTGAGATGGTGGGTAGCCCCCTCCTCTTGCCTCCTGAAGGTTTTCGTATCATCCTGATCTGTCTTAGCATGGCTCCCTTGTTAGAGATTGCTATGGAGGGGTGCATGCGCGTGTGCATGTGTGTATGTGTAAAATGTCAGGGGGTGGGGTGGGGCGCTGAAGATGAACAAAGAAATAAAGGAGTGAAGGACTTGAGAGAAAAGCCCTACCTCCTTTCGCTGCTTGCTGTCCTCCGCTCCTACCTGGTGGTGGATATAAGAGTGGATGCCGAACTGCACACAGCAGCTCTGGGCCTCTGTGAGCTGTCAGCCTAAACGCTCTTCCTAGGACCCAACAGCGAGCTCTGCTCCACAGCTGGAGGAGAGAGGGTGTTGTCATTCTTATTAGTGCCAGCAATAGGAAAAGGACAAATACCTTACTTTAAGAGCTCATAATCAGTAATGCCTAATGGGCCCTTCCAGCTCTCCCACATAGTTTGGAATAGATTAAAACGGGTTTGGTTGACATGCATGCAAGTTCTTGTCAAGATTTTCCATTCAGCTTCCATCCATAGGTTAAACATGGTCTGAAAAGTCACATGTTTGAGTTTATATCTGGGCTCACATGCCTCCCTGTGGATTTTGACAGGTTAAAGGTTACATTGGTTTGGGCTCTTTGATCGGGTTCTGAAAAGACCTCAATTAATAAAGAAGTAAAAAGGGTGGCCGTGAGCAACCTTCGGCCACGTGGGAGCCCAGGGGATGGCCATCGGGAGTGAGTCCTCTTGCACCGTAGATGTGTAGGGGAGACCTGGCTCCTCCCTGGGGTCCGTTGTGCTTTCATCACAGATTAGCAGCCCCCTCCTAACCCACGAATGTATAAACCCCGAATTCACTTATCTGCCCCCTCCAGAAGGCATTTGTATGGAAGGTCACAGCCAGAGAGGACAGCAACTCGGGGAAAGCAGGGGACTTTGAGGGACGCAGAGGTCACAAGTAAGCCCTGGAGGCACTCAGCAGAGCTGGCATTTGCCTTAGGTGGGGCGGCGGGTGGAGCATGTAGGAGGGGAAGGAAGGTGGTAAGAGAGGACCCTGGCCGCTGCTGATAGAAAAATGCCCTTCCATTGTTTTACTCACATATCAGTGTAGACCACTGGAGACCAATCTTTCCCTCGATATTTACTAGTAAGTTATTTTTTTCCTTATAGAAATTGCCACTTAACATATGCTGTTAACTTTCCTTAGGAGCTTTCATTATGAAATCATTACATACTACGAATAGTAATCTGTGCTTGCCACATTTGTTGAATTTTTTTTTTCAGACATTATTCTTGATCTGAAAAGTGGCTTACCCCCATCTGCCTCCTTGTGTTACAAAACAAACCTGTGCTTCACTTCTGCTCCCCTCACCCAGAATCCAACTCTAAAGTACCATTAAAAAAATAAAAACAAGAACTTCTGACTATGGAAAACTTCTAACATACAAAAGGTAGAAAGAGTAGTGTAATACACCCCAAACAAGGCCATCAGCCACTTTAATAATGATCAATGATCATTATTGGCCAATCTTGTTTCATTTAGTCCCTCCCAGCCGACCCTCGGAAGTAAATCTGATATATCATTTCAGTATATTGATTTTAGTTATAGCTCTTAAAAATAAGGATTGTTTTTTAAAAACACAACCATATTATCTGTATAAAAAATTAACAATTCCTTAATATTTTCAGCTATTCAGTCTCCATTTTGATTGTTTCGTTTTACTATTTTTAGTTTGTCGGAATCGAGATTGAAATAAAGCCCATACATTGCAACTGGTGGACATCCTCTCATGTCTCTTTTATTCCTTGAAATATATTTATCGAAGAAACCTGTAGAGTTTCCCAGAGTCTAGATTTTGCTAATTGTACCTTGATGGTGTCATTCAACATGTTCCTCTGACCCCTGCATTTCTCAAAAACTGGTGGGTAGATCTAGGACTGACAGTAGTGTGTCTCTTCAGGGAGGGTGGGGAGCATTACTCCTGGTGGTCTCTTTTTGTGATATTAGGAGTCATTGCTAATCACTGCCTAGATAACTAATTCATTAGGCGTTTGCAAGTGGTAATATTCTCATTCATTTGTTTAATCATCATTTATTAGCTGAAACATTGATAAACTTTCTCTCATTAGATATTGATCAGCCCGAGGTACAGTTTGATTCAGAAAGATGGATAAATGTTAGATTCTTTCCCATTATTTTCCAGTTTTCAAAATGAGTGTATTTCCTAGCATCCTCTGGAGGTGACTAGAGAGGTGTTGTGTATTGTTTTTCTAGTAACATGATTAATGCATGGATTTAAATATATTTGACGTGTTTCAGCCCATTGCTGTGATTATCCTTATTGATGCTCAGATTTTTCTGTCTTTGGCCAGCGGCAGCCTCTTTGATACAACCTACCTAGTAGAAATCCATAGCTTATTAGTTTCTGGCAATGAGATGTCCCAGGCTCTTCTCATATACTTTCTGCTCTGTATATTTTGAGATCTAGCGTCAGCCATTTCTCCAAGGAGCCCTGATTGCTTTCAGTGGGTAATTGCATTAATATTTAGAGACCACAATCCTGGTGCTGGGGGTATAGAGCACCAATCTCTACCCTGTACATTCACCCCAACCACAGTCTCCACTGTGAGCAGTGCCACCGCCCATCAGAACCAAGGCCATCACCACACCACCCTCCCCTTTCCTCAAGTATCCACCTCCCAGCCTCTGCAACACCTGTGAAATATTCTTTCTCTAGCTTTGGGGCCCTTTCACCATGCCACTTGCTCCAAATGTCCTTTAGTGTCATAAAGCGTTGTGTGGGCCTTTTTTGATTCTCTCTTTCATCATCCTGTCTCTCGTCATCCATTTGAAACCCAAGGGGATAGACGATAATTTCTTAAAGGCTCCTCTAACTTTGTGCTTGCGCTCTGTTGTCTTGCCAAGTCATTCTTTTTTTTTCTGAGACAGAGTCTCACTCTTTTGCCCGGGCTAGAGTGAGTGCTGTGGCGTCAGCCTAGCTCACAGCAACCTCAGACTCCTGGTCTCAAGCAATCCTTCTGCCTCAGCCTCCCGAGTAGCTGGGACTACAGGCATGCGCCACCATGCCCGGCTAATTTTTTCTATATATTTTTAGTTGTCCAAGTAATTTCTTTCTATGTTTTTTTTTTAGTAGAGACGGGGTCTCGCTCTTGCTCAGGCTGGTTTCGAACTCCTGAACTCAAACAATCCGCCCGCCTCGGCCTTCCAGAGTGCTAGGATTGCAGGCGTGAGCCACCGCGTCTGGCCCTGGGATTTATTTATTTATTTATTTTTCAACAATAGTTGTGTTGAGATGTAATTCACATATCTTAAAATTCATAAAATTCACTCATTTAAAGTGTACAGTTCAATTTAGAATATTCGGAATTGGACAACTATCACTACAATCGATTTTAGAACATTTTCGTTACCCCAGACAGAAACCTTATACCCATTAGCAGTCACTTCCCCCAATTCCTCCAGCCCAGGCAACCAATCTACCTTCTGCCTCTATGGATTTTCCAGTTCTATACATTTCATGTAAATGGAATCATACGTTACGTGGTCTTTCATGACCGGCTTCTTAAACTTAGCATAATGTTTTCAAGGTTCATCCATGCTATCATGCTGTAGCATGTATCAATACTTCATTTTATTGCCAAATAATATTCCATTGTATGATATATAGCACATTTTGTTTATCCATTTATCAGTTGAAGGATATTTGGGTTGTTTCCACTTTTGGTCTCTTATGAATAATGCTGCTGTGAACATGCATGTACATTTTTTGTATGAACATATTTTCATTTTCTTGAGTATATATCTAGGAGTGGAATTGCTGAATCATATGGTAACATGACAAACTGCCAGACTGGTTTTCAAAGTGGCTGCACCGTTTTACATTCCCACCAGCAATATATGAGGGTTCCCATTCCTCCACATCCTTGCTATTAGAGGTTGAATTGTGTCTCCTCAAAATTTGTATGTCGAAGTCCTAACCCCTAGTACTTCATAATGTGAACTTACTTGGAAACAGGGCCATTGTAGATATAATTAGTAAAGTTAAAAATGAGGTCGTATTGGTGTAGGTTGGGCCTTTAATCCAAAATGACTGTGTCCTTTATAAAAAGAGGAAATTTGGACACAGACATGCACACAGGGAGAGTGCCATGTGAAGACAGGAATTATATTGTCACAGGCCAAGGAATTGCCAGAAGCTAGGAGAGAGGCTTGGAACAGATCCTTTCAAGTGCCTTCAGAGGGAGCATAGCCCTGCTGATACCTTGATCTTGGACTTCCAGCCTCCAGAACTGTGAGATAAAAAATTTCTGTGGTTTAAGCCACTCAGTTTGTGGTACTTTGCTATATCAGCTTTAGCAAATTAAGACACTTTCTGACATTTGTTATTTTCCATTTTTAAAATTATTATAACCATCCTGCTGGGTGTAAAATGGTATCTCAGTTGATTTAGATTTGCATTTCCCTAACGCAAATGATGTTGGGCATCCTTTCACGTGCTTATTAGCCATTTGTATATCTTCTGGATAAATGTCTATTCAAATCCTTTGCTCATTTAAAAAGCTGGTTATTTGTCTTTTTATTATTGAATTTTAGGAGTTCTCATTATAGTCAAGATAAAAGTCCCTCATCAGATATACATTTTGCAAATATTTTCCCCTATGCTCAGATATCTTTTCACTTTCTTGATGGTGTTCTTTGAAGCACAAACGTTTTTAATTTTGATGAAGTCCAACTTATCTATTTTTTTCCTTCTGTTGCTTGTGCATTTGGTGTTGTATCTGGTTCCCTTTAGTCTTGGTCTAGCTCAAATGTCACTTCCTCAGGGAAAATTGCATTCCTTTGATAGATGCTTTCACAAAACCATCTTCATGATTACACATTTTTTGGTGAGATTTATTTGGTTGTCCTCACCTTTGTAGTGTAAACCCCAGAACAGTAGGGTCTGAGTGGAGTCTGCTTTTCCTCCATCCCACTGTGTCCCTAGCCCTCAACACAGTGCCTGCTATGTCACAGGTGCTCGGAGTTGTTGAATGAATAAATGTTAACTTGACTCTGGACCATTCACTCCGTGAAACACTCTTCATGTGGCCTTGAGAACACCCCCTCTCCTGCTTCTCATCCTACTTCTCTGGCTGCTCCTCGGTGTGTCTGCTGGTTCCTCTTCCTTTACCCACCCTATAGGTGTGGGTCTTACCTGTGTTAGATCAGGTTCCCCAGAAAGAGACTCTAAGATGAAGATTAGTGTGCAAGTGATTTATCAGGGGAGTGCTCCCAGGGGAGAGCACGAAGGATCTGGAGAAAGTAGGACAGAAAAATGGGGGGAAAAGCCAAGCAAGGATGTGATTTTAGGCCAAGTCCCACGGAGGTACTTGATCCTGCAAGCAGACACCTGGAGCTTGCCCTGCCTTCTCTCCAATTGTCTGGAAGAGTTGGTATAGAATTAGTAATATTTCTTCCTTAAATATGTGAACTAAAATAAAATCTTAAGCTCCCCCCAGCTGACTAAACAGACCCCCTCTTGGCCAAGGGGACCGCAGAAATAACCCTAAAGCTGAGTTGCTGGCCATGAGAAGGGAGGTCATCATGCCTCATCATGCCCCCACTCACTTCTTGTAGATATTCTTTGTAACTCATTAACAGGCCTAAGGCCATACAAGACAAACCAGCAAGTCCCCAATTTACATAACAAATCACTTGAGTCTGGGTATAAGTCCAGTGACTTGTCTCTGATTAATAGACTTCCTTATCTTAACTTAAAAAATTCCAAGCCTTGGCCAGGCATGGTGGCTCAGGCCTGTAATCCTAGCACTCTGGGAGGCCAAGGTAGGTGGATCGTTTGAGCTCAGGAGTTCAAGACCAGCCTGAGCAAGAGTGAGGCCCCGTCTCTACTAAAAAAATAGAAAGAAATTAACTGGACAACTAAAAAAAAAAAAAAAATATATATATATATATATATATACATAAAAAATTAGCTGGGCATGGTGGCACATGCCTGTAGTCCCAGCTACTTGGGAGGCTGAGGCAGAAGGATCGCTTGAGCCCAGGAGTTTGAGGTTGCTGTGAGCTAGGCTGACACCACGGCCCTCTAGCCCAGGTAAGAGAGTGACACTCTGTCTCAAAAAAAAAAAAGAAAGAAAGAGAGAAAAAAAAATTTAAAGAAATAAAAAAAAAATAATTCCAAGCCTTTAGACAAAGTTTCGTTTCTTTAACCAATCACAAATCAAGGAATCTTTAAATTCATCTATAACCTGTAAGGCCTGCTTCGAGATGTCACGCCTTTTCTGACCAAACCAATGTATGCCTTCCATGTATTGATTTATGACTTTACCTATAATTCTTGTCTCCCTGAAATGTATAAAACCAAACTGTAACCCAACATGTGAGTCCACTTGCTCAAGACTTCTTGGGTGTGGCTCCTGGCCGTAGTCCTCAAATTTGGCTCAGAATAAACCTCTTTACATTATTTTGCAGGGTTTGGCTTCTTCATCTATTTGGCGATGCTCTAAGGCATCCTGTTTCTCTCTCCCTGTTGAGATTTGTCAAGCAAAGCCTTGGAGACCTGCAGA
>CAUYSK010019397.1:0-22421 GCA_963575035.1 Avahi laniger | reverse complement strand
GGGGAGCACTAAAGGGAGGGAAGGGCACGCCTTTAACCTGCATTTGGGTGAGGCAAAGACATAAAGTGTAACTAGAATGTTTGTACCCTCACAATACCTTGGAATAATAAAAAAAAAAATCAAAAAAAAAAGTAATAAAGGAGATTGCATTTCAAAAAAAAAAAAGAGGTATTTATAATAAAAGGGAAATGGCTATGGTCTGAATGTTTGATTACTCCCCAAATTTATATGTTGAAATCCTAACCCTAAAGGTAATGGTATTAGGAGGTGGAGCATTTGTGAGGTGATTATATCATGAGGGCAGAATTCTCATGATTGGGATTAGTGTCTTTATGAATGAGGCCCAAGGAAGCTCATTACTCTTCCACCCAGTGAGTACACAGCTAGAAAATACTGTTTATGAGAAGGGGTCCTCATTAGACACCAAATCTGCCAGCACCTTAATCTTGGACTTCTTGCCTCCAAAACTGGGATAAATATTTGCTGTTTGTAGGCCACACATTTTATGGTAATTTTGATGCAGCCCAAACAGACTTAGAAGCCATCTCCTAAGTTGGGTTATGTGTTTATAATTTATATGCTAGACAGTGAGTTTTCTTAACTTCTGTTTGTTGTTATTGATGCTGTTGCTGCTGAAAAGTTGATTGTCGGATTTCACATGATCCTCATTTATAATAAGTGTGTACTCTCCAGTCTGCTCTTTGTCTAGAGCATTAACAATAAAGAAAATAGGGCCATCCAAGAAACATGCTTTAGTTTCTATAATATAGATAAATTGCTAAATTCTATCAAATCAAGAGACCTGTGTTACAAAGTTTAAAGTTCTTTGAGCCTTTTCACATGAGACTGTCCTTCATAAATATCCTTAACAGCCTTTCTAACTGTTATAGTTCATAGTGTTTTTCATAAACATACCTTTGATGGCAAACTGCAAACTGTTGACTAGTTATTCTGTGACAATTCCTAGTCCCTGAAGCCTGCTGTAGGCATTTTACTTTGAGTAGCCGCACTGATTAGACCTACCAATCAATTTATCCTGGATTTTTCATGAGAGAATCCACTCACAATCCTGAATATTTCAGCAGCGCCCATGTCTGGAATTAGAATTCTGACAGCCTGGCTACCTATCTGTGATCAGCCTATAACTCTGAAAGTTCTCTTTTTTTTCCTTCTTCATTTCCTCAAAATGTTGCTTTAGAAAATAGGTCCCTTTGTGGCTAAGGACAATCTGTATCTCTGTATCTATGCTTTAGTCTCAATGGATTAGTATTATGTTAATGCTTAGAATAATTGAAAACAATTCTTTCTTTTTTAATTGAAATAAAGATAATTTTAAAAATCTTAAGAAAGGATCTGATGTTGGCAAATATGTCCCTCCGTTAACATGCACTGAAGCTTGCCTTATACTTTTATAGACATCACTTTCTCACTGTCCTCTTGAATTCCAAACAAATTTCTGAAATTTTATTTAGATATGCATTTTATTTTTCCCACTGCTTTAGCATCAATTCACAAATTGCTCTTTTCGTTCAATTTCAAATAATTTCTTTTCAATAAAAGGCTGTTTTTTAATCTAAAGAAACCTACTTGATTTTGCAATGTGAATATATTGAGGGATAAACTTGGGATTCTAGAACTTTAGAATTTTAGTAAATTCATTTATATGGAGAATGACAATAGTAATAATCTGTTATAAAGTACTTTTACTGTGTCAGGTATAGTATATAAGTTATTTTTAATTCTCAAAAGAATTCAATTTCATAGGTGTGAATACTACTCTGATCTTATTAATGAGGAAATTAAGGCATACAGTGTTTGGGTAAGGTCACACAGAGAGTTGTGTTGAGTCAATACACAAAGCCCAGAGACCAGACACAATCCAGACCCTAAGTTGCTTTCTGCACAATCATCTGGTTCTTTCTAAATTCTATGTGATTGCACTCAAAGGTAATCCACTTAATATTTATTTTAAAAAAAACCATTTTATTGTTACTTGAGTATAACTTTCAGTAACTTTTATTTCTTGAGGTTCTTTTTCATAACCTATTTCAAGCTGTAAATAAAATTCTATTAATATCAACTTGAAATTTTACAAGCATTAAACTTGCTGAAAAAGTTGCTTAAACTTTCCAAACTCCAAAAATGACACTTATTGTTAAATAATTATAATTAATCCATTTTTCTTTTATGTAATTGAGGTATTTCCATAAGAGTTTACAGCTAGGTAGTTACAGGTGTGTGCTTAACAATTTCTTTGCTCTTTCCCTTCTGTTCATTCACTTCTTTTCTTAACCGTTCCCTTTCTTCTTAACAATTCTAATTTGATTTGAAATAGTAACACTTTAAAGAGAAATGATAAACCATTGAAAGTAAAAGTTAATTCTAAGAGTATTCTCTTTCTTTCTTTAAATTAAAAATACCGATAGAAAATTACCACACCCTTTAACATTCAAAACATATGTATTTTTATTTATATACTGTATTAAACAATTTATTTTCTAAAAGATAAATAGTATATTTTCCCATTTGCAATTATGGCATTTTTTGGAGACACATTATTTTAAATTATATTTTTCTTAATCTGTGATATATATCATCAAATATTGGGAGATTTTTGAAAGTAATCACTACACAATTTCTATATTAGATTTATGAGACTTAAAACTCTAAAATTCAAAATGAAAAGGTACTTTTTTACTGCAATTCTGAAAGAATAATTATTCAGAGTTGTATGATTCACCTATATGCATGTTAGACTATAAGCAAAAGAAATCTGAGTGTTCAAAAAGTGAAGAATGCAATAAAGATTAAGGTCAGGTTTTACATTCTAAATATTACAAATTGGCTTAGTCATCTTCCTCCCAGTTTCTTAAACACAATTATTAATTAAAATGTTTTATATGTGTATTAAGATCACTATTTTCTGGTTTTACCTTTCTCATTAGTAATACTTAGCTGCCTAAGCATGAACTGTTTCTAGACAAATATCTTCATGTACTTCTCTGAAACCTTTAAAATTGAGAAGCCACTTTAAGTTTATGCATCTTTCTCAATCAGGCTTTTTAATAATTAATATTTGATTATTATACGAAGTATCTCACTGTGTCCAAGGCCAATTAGCATTGCCAAGACCCAGACTCTAGATGGATTTTCTGTATGCCAGAGAAGTCCTTTACTATAGGACTTGACCTCATTCTGTTCTTTCTCACCGGATAGTGCATTGTATACATTCAGACATGGATATGGCCTTACATGGGTGCTAAATTCTTCTTAGAGTGTGCAATCAGAGTGGCAAATGTTTTTATTTTAATTGGACACATTTTCTTCTAAGGGAATTCACTAATTTCTGGGCATAATTAGACATTTCTGTTTCCAGAAGGAAATTCTACTACAAGGACCTCACCTAGAAATACATCAGTGTTTTTCTACCTATTGAGAAGTCCTGAATTTTTTCAGTCCTTAGGTCAATAGAGTTAGTCACTTCAAAGAATTAAGCTCAAACTATTTTGGCTCTTCTTGTTATTTAAGTTCGAAAATTTTGGAGGAATTTTGAGATGATTTACCATGTGACAGATTATGTACAGATCTTTGGAATGATAATGATGATTATGATAACAACATATTTTCTATTTTGATAACATTAATTTTAAGAAGATGTGAAGATACTGGAAAACTATCCAGTTAATATTTACTTGAATAGATGTTTATATAAAAACGACACAAACTTATTCTGATGTTTATTCAACTATTGATCACCAACTCTGGGGCGGAAAGTAATACCTGTCTTGGTTATAGGCATGTTCTCAGTATCTAGCACAATGGCAAGCCTGATAATAGTAGATACTCAACAAATATTGGGGATATAAATGAATTATGAATATATTGCTAGTGTAGCAACCACTTATTACCAATTATGAGTTATGTTAACATAAGTAATATTCCAAAGATTTGTGTTGAAGAAGAAAAGAGGATGTGAGCAGTGGGAAATAGGGAATGTCTACCCTTTCTTATCTTCTATTGCTCTACTTCCAAAATAATACAACTTACCTACCTTTTCCCATCATGGTTTTCTTTTCTCTTTGCGTACCATTGGTCCTCTTAGTTTTACTACTCTCAAGCCTTGATTGACTTTATATCCAACTAAAGATACATACTTCAAATCATTATAAGCTGTCTTCAATTACTTGTGAACAACAATGTAACACAGATATCAATAATGAATTCACTTTCTGAAACAAGATATTCCATGTTTATCATATCTAATAGACATTTGATGGGACAATTGTAAGTCCTTTGACTGGTTTATCAGTTTTACTGGAAGCTTGTAATTTGACCAGGTTAAAAAGGCTTATTGATTCCTATCTTTTCACTAATAGCCATAGTTATAAATGAAGGAAAAAGAAGCTTCCTACCTTTAATGTCTAATAGTGAAAATGGTGAGTTGTATAAGAAATATGTAGCATTAGCCTCTAAGGAATCTCTGATCCTGCCACTATTAAAGTCCTATTTCTTTAAGTATATTGTGATTCCAGATGTCCATATCTAATTAACACAAATTGGAAGCAAAAGTAGTTTTATTACAAATAATGTGACATAACTTTCAAACCTGAGAAAGTGCATCAAAAATAGATGAAGGCAGTTACTTCACTCACACTGACATGAAAGAAAACCATACTGTGTAGCACAGAGTTGATGCAGGGTGGTTACATATGTGTCATTAAAATGAGTTTTTTAAATTGTGCTTGGTTTGCTTTTACTCATTGAAAGAAATGACTTCAAACTGATATGAATGATATTTGGAGAAAATACACCCTCAGGTATGTCATTTTCTTTTACAAAACAATTAAATAGGTATCTATTGCATCTCTTTTAGCTCAGTACCCAAAGAAAGAATGGTTTCAAGTCTGCTTTAAATGCCCATTGAATAGCATCCATTGAAGTACTGAAATGGCAATACTTTCAATTGTTGCCTTTTTTTATTCTATTAAAAATGCTTCAACACCACGTTAGTGGAGTTTTGTGCAATGGTTAAAATAGAGAGACATAGTTAAACAATAGGCTCTTCTGAAAAGTTATGCTTTTTTGAGCTCTTACAAATGGATGATGGCAATTCTTTACCAGAGTGTTTTGGCAAGTGTTCATTGACTTTAGACAGTCTGTGATAATTCAAATAGAAAAGAAGCATTTCATAATAATAATGTATTTACTGTATTATTTTATAGGACTATTGTATAGCATGAAGATGTAGTTTTTCCCCTGTTAGTCATCTGTATGTTTCTTCATTTTCTAGATTGTACCCAATCTGCAGTTCTTACTAGGACAAAGCATCCTTTTAAATCAATAAGAAACAAATCTCAAATAAAGAATGCTGAATCAGGCCCGTTAACACCATACTAATTATGCAGTGAACACACAGTGCTGTTTACAGTAGACCTTTCTAAGACCTAACTATAACGCTAAAAATTCAGAGTCTATTCCAGGAGTAGGCAAGTCTCCATAAAAAATTTATTTATCTTGAAAGGCAAATGCTTATTCATTGCATAACATTGAAAGACATGGTTACTCCTACTTAGTCCTCCCTAAACATCATTAGATATTTAGATGACCAATAATTCTTAATTGTGTCCATAAAGCCAGTGAAAGGATTGGTTTTGCAGAGATATAAGAACCCAGATACTTTAAGTAGACTGGATGGAAGGAAACCATATGGAGGGTAGGGTGTGAGCTGGGAAGAAGAGCTTGAGATTTATTATTGAAATTATCTAAATGTGAGAAAAAAATCTAGATCTCCCTAGACCTTCTTAATTCTTAGTACTTGCAATGCCTCAGGTACCTTGAAGTAGTTATCCATATGCCGGCTTATTTATTTCAGTTTTGTGTTTGTGTCTGTTTGCGTGTTGTTTTCCTGGCAGCAGCGTGTGTGTGGTGTACGTGAGCATATTTATGAGTATGAATTAATTACATACTGAAAACATCTGCATTAGCAGCGTCTGCAGCCCTCCCTTGCTGCCCCAGTCGGTCGGGATGTTTAGCTCCGTCACTTGGTGTTAGGACCACTCGGAAGACCTGCCTGTCGGACGCCTGATTGTGGTTCCCGGGGGACCGGAGCTCCGGGAGCCTGTACCATCTCTGTTTGAAGGGGAGGAGAGAAGGGAAAGAGAAAGCATCCTAGCGAGGGGCTTCTCCTTCCTGCAGCTGGGCGGGGGGCAGCCAGGGTCGGAGCAGGGTTCCGAGATTGCACGGCGAGTCCCCAAGTTCAGCACCGCGGACAGCACCACCTGCCGCCCCGAGAGAGGCGCGCGCCTCTTTCCCCAGCCCCCGCCCCAGCTGATGGACCCGGGCCCGTCGGCTCCTTCTCCCTTTTGCTTGCAAACGAGGCGAGGGCAGGGCAGAAGGGTTCTGACAGCCAGAGGGGTACGGTAAGAAGGAGGAGGAGGAGGAGGAGCCGAGGAGGGGCCGGAGAAGGGAAGCGCTGGGCGGGCTGCCTCCGCCTAGCTGGTCGCGCCGGTCTGCGGACCCGCTGGCGGCGGCGGCGGCGTCCCCTGCCCTTCGGCTGCTGCGGGCGCTCCGCCGCCGGGAGATGCGGCGCTGAGGCCGGGCGTGCGCCCCGCGCACAGTCTCTGCTTGCGAGCCGCCAGGCAATTGGAAACCCTGCGAGTCACGCTGCCCAGTGGCGAAGGGAGCGCTCGCCCGCAGTGGCGGCAGCAGCACCACCGTCCCCGGCGCTCTGCCTCTCGCTTCTGCAGCCTCGGCTCCTCTGGGTCCCCCCTCCCTGTCCTTTCCTGATTTTTATTTTTTCCGAGAACGAGAGGGCGGGGTAGGTGTCCGTCCCCTCCCCTCTCCCCCCTCCTCTCCCTTCTTGGTTTGAATTTCTGCCCACCCCCCCACCCCCTGGCATTGCACTGGCTCGCAGAGCAGGAGGCGAGACCCCACGGAGGGAAGACGAAGGCTGAGACTGCCCTGCTGCTCCAAGCCCAGGAAAACTGGAGCCTGGAGCGGGGTGAGGGGAGAAGAGGAAGCGGGAGGGGCTTGGCTTTCTCTCGTATTTGAGGACAGCCCATTTCCCTTCGGGAACCCCACGGAGAGACAGACTGCACCTCCGCAGCGAGCCTTTGGAGTACCGCGGGCCGGCAGGCGAAGGATGGTGGCGGCTCCGCGCGCCGGCTGCGGGGCAGCGCTTTCGCTGTGGGTAGTCAGCGGCTTCCTCTGCAGAGCCTGGACGGCTCCCTCCACGTCCCGTAAGTAGTCCTCCCCGCCAGCCTGCGCTGCACTGGGGCGGCTTCAGTGCCGCATTGATGTTCCAAACCGGGGTGCAACTCTGAGGCGCACTCGCAGTTCTCGCCCCTGATGTGCGTGTGTCTCCGTGGTCGCACACTTGCAGCCACTGCAGCGGAGAAACTCCGAACCCAGCGCTCCTGGTTTGGGAGAGAGGGTTTTGACGGTGGTGATGTTTCTGGAAAGTTGTTC
This sequence comes from Avahi laniger, assembly GCA_963575035.1. Taxonomy (NCBI): domain Eukaryota; kingdom Metazoa; phylum Chordata; class Mammalia; order Primates; family Indriidae; genus Avahi; species Avahi laniger. The sequence goes on along the minus strand of CAUYSK010019397.1, from coordinate 14,954 downwards.
CTGGTCTTGGAAATTGGCTGGCAACAGCTTGGTTAGAGTCGTTAGTGTAGGAGGTAGCTTCTTGGGAGTTATTTGTGCAGAGAGAATTCATTGCATTTTTCTTAGGTAGGTCAGGGAAAGAAAAGTGAAGACTTTGGGAAAAAATAAGTTTCTTATGTTTTATTTATGATTTTAATGTAATGAGCACGGGGTTGAGGATAAAGAGGAGCATGTTTTGAACAGTTTGGGCACCTATAGATTCTCTTTTAACCTTCCCAGCCCTCTTATAAAGTTAATGCCTGTTTAGTACTTGCTTATTAAAAGAAAGTGAATGCAATATTGTAACTGAAATTGCTTAAATTCTTTGATAGTTTGATGTAATGGATATGACTCATGCAGTTCAGGACTTGGGACAGTCAGTGAAAAGCATCATTAATGTTATAGTGAACAGACTTCTTAACAGACTTTTCAGGAAAATGACGCTGTTCAATATGCATAACTGTGTGTTTTAACTGGTTTCAAAAAAAAAGATTGCTCATGATTTTATGAGGGTTAGAAAGAAATGGAATATTCTGGCCCATTTTCTGCATTGCTTTAGAGGTATACACTGTGCATGTAGAGAGGAAATTCAGGATTGCTCCTTTGGTGCAGAAAGAGTTAAAGCACTAGGAAGATTGCCTATTGGAATCTTAGAATAAGATTTCTAAGCACATTCTCGTTTCTGAGAATGAGAAAGTAAGTTAGTAAGAAATTATCATGGAGATCTCAGAGTTTAAAAAGGAGTGCTTTCCATTTAGGAAAAAAAAAAAAAAGTTTAGTATTTTCCAGAATTCGCATTTATAAAGAAGTTCTTTCTTTGGTTATAAGGTTTTGGGATATATTAATGCATCTTTGGCTATACATTAATAGGATGTGCAACTATCAATAAGAATACCATTGAAAAAGGACTTAAGTTGTGGCAAAGCATCTGCTACATAATGATATCATATGATGAACTAGTATTATTGTTTTGACATATTTTCCCAAATACAGTATTAACTTTTCTTTCCTTGCAAATGTTTAAAGATAAGGATATACCTAAATGGAAATCAAAGTTTGTAATGAACTTGAAAAAAATTATAGTTCTTTTATAACAGATTAAACCTCAAAAAGTTATGCATTGTCAATATTTTATATCATTTTTATACATTTAAACAGAAATTGTGAAAATATAATGCTTGATATTGATATTTACCCAAATATGTAACTATATCCTTGCATAACTATTCTTTTGAAATTTCAGTCTGCATTTCAAAGTCTAGTTATACAGAACTTGCCACTTTTCCTGGAAACTTAACTCATTATAAGTTAAATATATTATATTCACTGATCAAAGGTTCAGTTATCCAGGGTTTTCCTTGGGTTCTGTGTTTCATCTTTCGTATACTTTAATTGTAACAGGTCAATCTGGAACATTCACCATGTGTCAAGAATGGCACGCAGGCAGTCATTGGGTTAATGTATTTTAAGAATGGAAAAGTTGTTATTTCAGAAATATTTTCTGAGTTTTTATTACCTATTTAGAATTTAGTGATATAGAAGAATGTAGAAACCATTACTTTTAAAAATAGTTAATAGTTATATTTTATTTTTAGTATTGATTTATTTAGCTCTTATTCTCCATTGTTTAAGAACGTATAATGGCTTAACTATGATGGCTTTTTATTTCATTTGAATTTGAACTGTGTGAACAAGGTGCAAAGTTGTCCTATATCCTGAAAATGAATTAAATAATACAAATAATATTGGCCTTTACTGATTAGAATGAGCCTCATGCATTCAGTACTTTAAATTTTTATTGTATTTTTATACTTAATGAAAATTTCGTTTACATCATATATAACTCTGAAGAAGAGTATGATAGTTATCATTCTTAGTACTAAAAACATTCAAAGGAGAAAAAAATGAAAACTATATGAATCTAAGATAATGAACAACTCAACCAGGAGAGGTCATCACAAGACAAAAAGTAGCATGAAAATCTAAAAGTAACGTTTTTATTTAGTGTACATTTTTAAAATGTGATGGCTATGCTAAAACTTTCAGTTCTCAAATAACATTTCAATATGATGGACATTTTTAGAAGATACTGTTAATACTTTTCATTTTATAACAACTCATTTTGAATATGTATTTGCTTATGGATTATTTCTTTTTCTTTGTTAAAATGTCCATAAAAACAGTTAATGCTATGTTTTGTACAAGTTGAATGCTTTAAGGATGCTCATCTCTATGATTAAGTAAAAATATAATCTAATTTCTTTACAGATAGTGAAAATGAGCTGCTGCCGAGCTGATGGAATCATGTACCTTTCTTTCTTGTAAATGTATGCACATAGGACATGTGGAAAGTTTAAAGAGAATCTTTTATTCTTAAGGAGTTGCATTTATTTGAACATGTTAGAAAGACCCTGGCAGTGCAGATCTAAATGATGAGGAATTTGGGCTAGCATTTAATCAATTTGATTTTTAAAGTTTATTGAATTTTAGCTTAAATAAGTGTGCTCTGATAGAGGCCAATTTATGTTATTTTTTATAGCCATTAACCTATAATTTCACTGACAGTCACATATGGGAAATGTGTTTTCAGTAGATTCAAATACTTTCTAACAAATATGATTTTACACATATGTACATATATACACGCATATACATATGTATACCTATGCATGTATATATAATGTATATATGTATGTATACAAATATATTTGATAAAATCCTTTAAATACATGTTGTAAAATACATAGATACATAAGAGTTAATATAGCATATGCATGAAATATTTATCATATGTAAACATGCATATTTGTATATTTTCTAACATGTCATTCAAAGATTTTAACTTGTTTACAAGTTTATAGAGAGGTCTTTTCCTGTGCAATTATTTCAAGTAACAAATGCAACAATATGAAATAATAGTATATTGATTTATTTTTTCTCTCCTCAATGCATATACCTCCCCACAAATGGTATCTTTTAAAAGTTAAATACATAAATGAATATAAAAGCAAATGCTACTTGTTTATATTGATCTGAAACATAGTAATGAGTTTGTCTTAATAAAAGGAATTTAAATTTTAAAAGAGTCTTAGGCCAAAAAAATTCATTGGTTGATAAGAGATAGTACATTATTAATTTAATTCAAACTAATAATAAAATTATCATTAACTCCTTGGAGACAAATATATGATCCTGATTTCCTTATCGGCACTGATATTCAGGAAATAAGAATCTTTGTTCAAGTTTTACTTTTTCACCATGAATGTATGGCAAAATTGGTTAAAAAAATGAATCCACAAATTTAATTTAGGCTTTTATTAACCTTTACACATTTATAAATATACAAGATAACATATTTCGGTGACATCAAAGTTGTTTGGTGTGCATCATTTTTTGAAACTTACATTTCTAATATAGTAACGCATCGTACCATGATGTTTCAGTCAGCAATGCCCGCGTGTGTGACAGCGCTCCCATAAGAGTATAATGGAGCTGTCATATACAGATGTACCATTTTTCATCTTTTATATGGTATCTTTACTGTTCCTTTTCTAAGTTTAGATATGTTTAGATACACAAAAATTTACCATTGTGTTACAGTTGTTTACAATATTCAATATAGAAACATGCTGTACAGGTTTTTAGCCTAGGACCAACAGGCCAAACCATGTAGCCTAGGTGAGTAGCAGGCCATACCATTGGGGTTTGTGTAAGTGCTCTCCATGATGTTAGCACAGAGAAAAAATTGCCTAAGGATGCATTTCTCAGAACATATCCCCATTGTTCAGAAATGCATGACTATATATGGGTTTTTTTTTCTATTCTAAGTGGCAAGAACTCTCAAGTTCTGTAATTTCTCTGAGATTTTAATTCATTTGTCATAATTAGTAAATTCTTCTAGAGAAAAACTTAATAAATCTTTTAAAGTGAACTAAGAAGTCTTTTTGTCTAATGTATCTTTTTATGATTCAAAGATAAAAAAAATGTGATGTGCCTATCCTTGTCTTCTCTTTCTAAAAATTAGATGTTTTTAACTTGTTATAAATGGTATACAGAATAAAGAGAAATTCTAGGCTCAGAAATTCTTAATTCAGATATAGTTGATTTTCTCAAAACTATTAACCATATAGAGATCCAACTCATATAATTTATCTGTATAATGTTGATGTCAATGGGATGAAGAAATAAAACATATGCTTTGAAGATTTTCCCTTATCTAGTTCTGATTTGATGAGTGCTTCACTTTATCATTTTTGCTACTTGCAAAGTTAAACAGAACATGCAATAATTTGAGCCTCAAAACTAGTCTTATGTGAAATAAAGTCAATTCTATATTTATTTCAGTACCTGAAATTGTATGCTATCAGTGTCTCTAGAGAGATATATATTTTAAGCTAAGTAGCTCTCAGAAAAATAATGCATATTTGTGTAATCTACTGTTGGGCTAATGAAATAAATTATTTTTATTTTTTGCCATTTTAGTATATAAGAATAATGATGAAATGATCTTATCTCACCTTTAACTTTTCCAAATGGAAACCTTAAAAAGAATACTTTTAATGAGGTGATCAGATAAAGCACTTGATTTTCCCATCTGCCAGGATCTATAGAATTTGTGTGTTTTAGTTCTGACCAGCGAAAGATGTTGGGATGTGGAGGTGTTACCTCTTTCTCCATCCTAACAGGTCCTTTCTGTGGGAGGAGGAAACTCTACTTGTAACACTCTTACTGTCCACGTTAGCAGTTCACTCACTCCATCCCATAGTAGGTAGAGTGGCTTTTCTGTTAGGTGGCTTTGCCATAGGGATCTAGATTTGCATAGCTCAGCCCCTGCTTCCTGCTTCCAGGCTGCCTGAGGGAGGAATAGATTCTGCTGAAAGATGATGAAAGTAGGCTTTGTCTGTGCAGTAAGAGTGATAGTATGAAGAGTATGATGATGTCCGGTTCTTCCTATGGCGAGAAAGTCTGTTTCATTTTAGAATTAAGGTTAACGAATCTCATTAATGCCACACATTTACCTTATTCCTTCGTATCAGCAATAATTATATAAAGGGTGATATTCGTTCTTTATCTTTTCTAATCTAGAACTTAGAGAAGGGAGTGACATTTTCTGTTCCCCCTGAAAACCCCAAATACATTGAAATTGTCAATAATAAGATTATTTAGTATTGAACTAAATGAATGTGAAAGAATTTGGCATAATTTAGACACCAATAACGAACAAAACATTTTTTCCCTCTGATGTTGAGTTAGAGAATTGGCCTTATCCTACCTGTGACCTACAAGCCTTCCTATGCATTTGTTCATGCATTCATCCGTATTTCTGCATGGTCCTATTAGTGGTATTTCTTTCAGAGAGCTACTTGGAATACCGTTTCTTTATCTGTGGTCAATACATTACCATTTTAAATGTATCTTGTTTACAAACTTTAATCAGTACAGGTTCATTTCTATTCTATCCGTGTAAGCACCTGGTAAACTTTGCATGTCTTAAATAGTTGTTACTTCATGTTCCTTCTGACAAACATGAAGAGTTAGATGTTTTAAGTCGATTATTATAAAAATTTCTTTTAAAAAGTCATCTGCACTGAGAATACAAAGTTGGTTGTTTCCTCAATTGTAAATTTTGAAAAAGATCTTGTTAAACTCTTATTTAGTTCATTTTGAGGGTAGACTATTCATAATAACAGCTTGAAGTAACTGATTTTTTACAACACTGCAGATTTTAAAACCTCCCCTGATAGTAGGAAATCTGGAAATAAAGATGTAGTTGCTGGCTCTGAGTTTGCTTGCTGAACATAACATATTTTTGTTATACCGTAAAAGTGTGGAAAAAATACAGAAGACCTCCTGGGGACCATATTCTACATTTTCCTTATGATTTAAGTTTGCTTGAAATACCCTCATGAACATAAATAGTGATATATGTTTTAGTGTGTTCATGTTTAGGAAAGAGGTAAAATTAGTTCCTGAGACTACTTTACCAAGAAAAATTATCCCAAACATATGTAAGTTTTTCTTGCCTTTTCTAATACATTCACCCCCTTCTTCATCTGCACTGGGATGGTGATCTGGGAATGTGAATCATAGAAAACAGCAGGCAATAGAAGTGTGACCTACATACATACTGTCTGATTCACTAAATCTGTGTTGTGTGGTGCATCTAAGATGGAAGCAAGGCATATAAAGTTTAATTAAATTCAGCAAGGATTTGCTCACCTCTATGCATTAGATATCATGTTGAAATACTATGTAAAATGGAAAATTTTTCCCTGACTCTCAGTTTTCTATGAAGTACTGTTATGATGTCGGCTATACCATTCAATTACAATATTATATTACATGAAAGTAACACATGGAAAAAGTAAATATGTACTCTCTGAATTAATGGAGCAACCTATTAAGTGGTGAAATACCATGATTTACCAAATAAAATAATACCTCTAAGAATATTCTCTTAAAATTAAGTGTGCTTATTGTCACTTGTATATCACAGCGACTGGTGTTTATTTTGAACATAAAACATAATGTAGATTAAATTGTATCATTCTGTTAACTCATTTTACTAGGCAGTCACCTCTTACATAATGGGAATAAAATTATTAAGTACCATTGTAAGTATAGAATGTCTACTTTTATATAACTTTTTCAAATATTGGACAAAAATTCATAAAGAGAAGAACTATATGGAAAAATTTCAGCCTAATTATGTCACATAGCAAAATTATAGCATATTTTAGGGATCTTATTTGTTTGAAAGTTATCAGTTACATCAGACAACAGCCTGTTATGCATTACATTAATTGTTAATAAGTTCTAATTTGAAATATACATTTTTACATAATGTATTTGAAACATCTTTGGTTCAAATAAAAATAATATATTTGGAAAATAAAATATGAATATCAACTTTTAGATGATTAAATGAATATGCTAAGTTAATATTTTTAATGTAAACTAATCAGAGAACATATAATTTAAATATTATTTTTTTCTCCTTATGTACCTATAGCAACAATGACCCAGTGAGTTTGATGCTACCATCAATACAAATGTTACTAATTCATCATAATATCTTTCTCAGTGAATTTGAATATGGCCATAGAATTCTCTTCCACACAATGTGCTAAACAGCCATATTTAATCCCATCAGATTTGGTCTATAAAAGAAAATTTCACTTTTTTACTCATGTTGTATATAGTACTATCACCAGCAGTTTTTCAGCCAACTGAAAATATACTCGTTGTTATTTAAATCATTTGATTAATGTTCTCATATGAAAAGAATGTTTAAAAAAGTATACCTACCTCGTAGTAGAAGATGTTTTTAATAGTAGTAATGAAATTTCCAACAATAAAATTTCATCATGCCTCATGCATTTCTGCAGTATAAATGGGTTTTATTCAAATACTTTAACATAAGCATTTAAGTTGTTAGTTATGACTAGTTTAAAGCATATGCCACTGTAGTTCATTGTGTGTTTTACTGTCCATAGTATGGAATTAATAATAACCATGTTATTGTTGTCAGTTGATGAAGGAAGTACTGTGTCAAAGATATGAATGTACCATAACTGGGTATTTACATTGCCTCTGCTATTAAGAATGCAAAATTAAACAGCCTTATCCAGATATTCTAGATGCTTATAGGTTTATTTTTGTGGAATCAATGCCAAAAACAGGATGGCTGATCAAAGAGGATGTGTAATTTTTCTTTAACAAATGTTTCCTGATTGAGTTCCACAAATTTACAATTTACATTTTTAGCGTCAGTTAATGAGTGCCCTTTTCCAGAACATCAGACAGCAATAGATATTATTATACTTTTAAAACTTTTTGCCAGTATTGCATAAATAGCTAATATTTGTTAAGTGTTGACTTCAGATCAGTCACTACTCTTGATGCGTACTAAGTCACTTAATTCTTACTACAAGGCTTCAGTTTGCAAATGAGAAAACAGAGACACTCAGAGAACTTAAGTATCTTGTCCAGGCCACCAGTATGACCTATCCAGAGAGGCTATGCTTGTAACCATGGTGCCAGTGGCTAAGAGTGAAGTAGTGTCTAGTTGTTCAAGTCGTGTAACTAATATCGAGTTTCAGCTTGCATCTAGGGACCATTTTAAGCTTTGACTGCTTGTATATAAGGGAAAAAACTATTGGCCTAATGTTTCTATCTTTTTGTTTACTTATTGCTGAATCACATCATTTATATATTTGGGTGACTTAAACACTAATTTGGTAAACAGGAAGAAATGTATTTTACATAAAGAGAGGAATACAGCTATTCGAATGGTAAGAACATTAAATAATAACATATAAGATGTCATTTGTGTTCTTCCTCCTCAAAATAAAGGACATTTACAATGTCATTTTATCATTTGAGTACTATTAGAATACATTTAGTAGGCAAATGGTGAAAACATTAAGTTAACGCTATATAAAATATTTGTTAAAATGCTTTGGTATGAATAAAAGCTGTTTTTAAAATCAGTTCTTAGGAAATTTTTCAGTCTGTATCCAAAACTGTAAATATTATTGCCATTACTAAAAAGTTGATAATTGTTTAATCTATAAGTAAAGTTTTGAGTATTCATTTCATGTAACATCTAATCCATAAATCTTTGCTTGAGAGTCTTGTTGAGAGGAAAACCTCTTCTTTTGCTTTAATGGTGGTGGGAAAATAATTGTCTTTAAAATATTTGCCAATCCTAATGCTTAAATATCTCATGTCCATTTCCTACTCTTCATTCCCATCGCTGCTGCTGCAGTTAAGATTTTCAGCATTTCCCTCCAGGTATTAATTTAGTAGCCTCCTGGCATGCCTCCTGTTTCTAATCTTTCCCCTCTAGCTTATCATCGATATCTATGCCAAAAATACTTTTCCAAAACACAAATCTTGTTATTGCACTCAACTTCTCTGGTTCTTCCCTGTCCCTTTCTTTACTCTCCCCTCAACCCAATATTTACAGCCTGTAATCTAACCAACCACACTGAAAACCTTGCAATTTCTCACTACAACATACTATTTAATTGCACTTCTCTTATGCCTTCTTAAATTTTGTTTCTTCCTTTGGAAATGCCTTTTCCTGTTTTATCTATGCTGATTTGGGGGAAACTCATTTATGTTCCAAGGTTCAGAATTTTGGAGCAGACTGAGATATCATCACCTCCCTGTGGCAGTTTGTTGTAATTACAGGTGAAATACTAAAACATCTTAAGCAAATTCTTTGCTTTCTGGAGTTACAAGGAATAGAGTGATGACAAATAATGCAAGTCATCTCCTATTATCTGATACTGGAGTGAGAAATTACCCCAAAATATTAACAATAGAAAGAAGACAAGCAATATATGTTGAAAGAGTATAACAGATATCTGTCTTAGTTTATAAGGATGAACCTGTCATTTCAGGGGAAATGTGAAACGATGCCATGAAAGTTTGCAGCTTCCCCACCTTTTTCCAAAAGGACTCTATTTAGAAGCATTTTCTGTGCTTTCTTTAAGCCACATGGTTATTCACATACCTTAAAACGCAAGCATGACTGCCCTTTGCAGAACACATTGTTTCTAAAAATTGTCTGTTATCATGCAAATTAATGACAGCTGCCAAAAAAATAATTATTGTGTCTAACGGAAACTTTAAATAGAGTGCTTAAGATGTCAACAAATCTTGTAAATGGTAGAGGTAGTTGCAGAGAAACTTGATAATTATATATATTTAGTGTGTAATAATCCAGCAGATGAGTTGATACTGTGAAAGTTGTTATGAAATGTCAGTGAATTCCAGTTCCATTTTTTAATATAATAAAAATATAATTGGATAAATACAAAGAATGTGTACTTATATTCTATTTGTTTATATTTTAAACTAATTCTCTTCATCCTTACATTTGCCACTTTGTACATGCTACCTCTCAAAGCCAGCCAGCCTAGCAAAGCCTGTTTTAAATTTTATATTCTACAAAATGATTCCCATAGGCATGCCTACTAAAAACATAAATTACTGCCTTTTCTGTTAGTCTTCAGTTTGCCTGGGAAGAGCCTCCATTTTTTTTCTTATATTAATAGATATGAGGGCACGGTTTATCAAAGGAACTAGACTTCAGTAAACATCTTTTATCACACTAGGCACTGTACTGGTTGCACTGTGTTCATTACATAAAATTAGTCAATTACCTCTTTGCTGGAATACTCAAAGCATAAGGATGCCCCAAAATTTTAAAGCTCACTAGTTTCATTTTTATATAGTTCTGACTTTTGTAAAGTTCTCCCTTACTCAGATACAGAATTTACATTTCCCCAAATTCCAGCCAGTAGTTCTAGTTGGGCTTCTAAGGTAATGAAAATTTAATATTTACCTAATATTCTGCTGCCACAAACTATTTGCAAACAGGATGTAATTAAATACGCCTTTAATACTTAGTCACTACTATTTTTATAGATGGCTGACAAATAACTCAAAGGTTAATACATTCCTTAAGATAAAAGATTGTGATTTTTATTTACTTATATCCTACCTATTGCCTATAACATTTCTAGGTACACAGGCACTGTTAAATAAATACACTTGGAAATTAAATTGAATTGAACTGAAATGAGTTAGGTTTATATATAAATTGTGCCTCTACATATAGCTTCATTGTAGTAACAAGTAAAAATTTTAGTTGTGTTTTTATAGCTAAAAATATTGTAATCAGAAATATTACAATTTTATTATAACATTAGTTAAAACGAAGTTTGTCTATAACTAATCCTCATATTATTAATACCAAAAAAAACCTACTTTAAAACTGACATGTCTGTATGAATCAAAACCAAAAATGGGACAGATAAGTATTTCAGAGGAGGGTCTTTCAAAAGTAATGGAGCTATTATGGTTATGTTAAAGGATAGTTTACACCTATTTGCTCAGTGTGAAATATATTCTTGAATGTAAACTTATTATCTGATCTTTGTCCAAAGTATATTAGGGAAATATTGCTGCCATTTGAGTAGTCTTCATATCATGAAAACTAATGTTCTATAGTCATTGTATACAATAATCTGAAGCATTTTAGTTTTATAAAGACTATATAATCACACCAAATATAAATTTTTGGAATTTAAAATGTGTTATTACTGCACATTTTTTGATTATAGCTGACAAAATCAGAGTAATGTAGCAACTTTCAAGGAGAGATTGCAAAATATTGCAAATAGAAATAACATGGTTTCTTCTATCAATTTGGCATCAGTAGGGCTTTTTTAAAAAAGGCTTTTAGATGTGCTGTTTGTTTATACATCTATAATTACAGCATTTAGAGCATCTCTCATATTGTGTTTGTTTCCACATATTGAATTTTCAAATGGCAAAGGCACAAATGGTAGAGCCAAAGACAAATCAGGCTGGTGACTGAAGCGCTGGCTTCATGGAGCTGTCCTGTGACAACAGTTACCTAAGAAATAGTTAAAGAGGCATGACACAGGAACATGCATTGAACAGCAGCACGTTTTGGAAAGATTAATGATTTAGGCTTGAAGCTGAAAGTATTTTCCCATTATTTTGCTTATTATCCACTTTATCAGCTTCCACATAACACATTCAGTTTTCAGTATTTTAGTAAAAAAGAATTGTCATTTAATAATATGCTTCTATTAAGTCACAGATCCTATTTATGGTTTCTTAATTTCAAAATTATTTTAACTGTCTATTTTGTAATAGTTGATCTTAGTAAGTTACATCAAAGTTCCTTTTTATTGATTAGGTATGATAAAATAGAAATTATAATTATTAAATCATCCCAGCTAGTGCAGAGGTAAGTTAATCAGTGGGTGATTAAGGAAATCCTCTTTACGACATTTTAGCTAAAACCTAAAGGGCAAGAAGGAACAAGGAAAGCAAACGTCAGGGGAAGAACGTTCCGAGAAAAAGAGGAAAACTAAGCAATTCCAACATTGACCAGGTTTGGATGTCACTTTGATGAGGAAATAGTTGGTGGCTCTCAAATAAGTCTTTTGTGAAATATATAACAAAAAGAAATTTTTAAAAGCGTATAGGATACTGCTTAATAGTCTATCAACAAATAGAAATGCAACAATATATATGACGTTGCTATACTCTATAGAAAAAGATGTTAGTTCATTAGAGTCAATAATAAAGTATACTCAAATGTTATAAAATCTGATAAGATTATTAAGACAGTGCAAAACAACTAATCTAACAATAGATTTCATAGAGCCTATTTTACACTGTAACAGGTATTCAATTACCTTACTCATGAATGTTTCTGAAAAATGACATTTGCAAATTAGAGAGCTTGTGAGCATGAGAAACATATTTAAAAGCATAAACATTTTACCGTAACTTGTCAGCCTTATGTGTAGGGTATAAAACTTCCTTTCCGAAGTGTGAAAAGTATAAAAAGAAATTTGACATTTGTTTTTCAATTTTGTATCTGACTCTCTAAATAATTGGAAAGCTGGGAATCAAATAGTGACCATGATTTTAAGTACCTGAAAATCAATGTCCAGGACCTTTGGAATTTTGGTTGAAATAATTTATGGGAATTTTTTTCATTATTAAATAAAACATTTGAGTGACTATTGAAAATAGATCACTGTGGTGAACTCTGCAAATTACAAAAGCTTTGAGTACACGGTCTGTGTCTGGAGGATTTTATAATCTCTAGGAAGGTAGAAAACATTTATAATTAAAAATTTATAAGCAACTTTATAAGTAATGAAAGCTATATGATATTTTTTCAAAGGCCTAGGCAAAATTAACAATTACCTTTTGCTACATAGATAATGAAGGCATGAAGTAGAAATGATTGGATCGTAAAAAGTGATGATGAAAGTTGGTCACTGGAAAATTATATTCTGAAACATATTCTAAGGTCCTGTTAATAGTGAATTCTTGTCATTCTATTTCCTGGGGCTTGGGCAGAACTCCTAAACCCATCTACCAGATCCTCGAACAGACCCTGCCTTGCAGCTGGCATGAGTTGGTCCAGATGACTTTATCATCTTCTGAGACTGATAAAATATATGTACCAGATATTTATCTTCACAATTTCAAATTCCTGGAAATAAAGTTAGGATGTAGTTAACCAACTTGGAAAACATTTGTTTCTTTCCTGCCTCAATTTTTGAACATTCTTTTCAGTAAAAAGTTGAGAAATCAAAATTTCATTTTTGTAAAAACAATAGGGAGAGAATGAAGAAGCTTAACACTCTGGGTTCTACCTCTGGGAAATTTAAGATAACTCACAAGTACCTCCTGCAGTTTACTTTGCTCTAGTTTTCTCATTTATTCCTTGTGCCCTCCTCTTTTTAACTATTCCCGTCAACTAGGAAGACAGTTAAGGTGAGGGAGAAGAAAATATTTACACTAGTGAGAGCAAAAACACTGGTCTAGTTATTTTCAATCACTAAAAATTAGCAATAAGAAAAAATATTATAACTGTTTTATATCTAATAATCTTTTGTCTTTCTCATCAAACACTTGGATATTAGGCATAAGGAAGTTAAATGCTGCTTTTTCATTTCCAATTTATTATTTAACACATTGACACAAAACATATTTACATCCAAATTAAATTCAGGACAATTAAGAAATAGTATTTCCAAAATATCTTTCAATAATGTCTAATTTTTAGTTGTTAAGGAAGGACAAACACTGTTAAATGAGCTTTTAAGTGCTTTAGTATATAGTTATATATGCATGTACGTGATTTACAAAAAGTTATAATGTTTATAATTATGTCATAGTCAATATGTATTGACTAAATAAATCCGTTATTAGAAAACTCATCTGTTGGCATTCTTAAAATAATTATTTTGTTTGTGGATGATATTGTCAACATGAGAGATAGTTCCAGGTTCATTTAGAAATGTCAGAACTAACATTTACAATAATACAATATTTAGTTAGAGAATTTTGCTAAGGAGAGAAATAACTTTGACCATTTAATATATATGTATGTTTTTGAAACAGCAAGCATTTTTAAGAGGCAATTTCCTAAATAAACTTTTCTTCAAAGTGTATTTATTATAGCTGACTTTAAAGAAAGTAAATAGTATTGTATATAATTTTAACATACTTTCACATAAAGTTTTTGATACCATTACTTTAACCCAATAATTACAAGATATTTGCAGTTCTTTTTTAATGTGAGTAAAGATATTATAGTAAACCACGTATTTTTAAGCATTTTCCTTTGGCATTACTGTGTTCTATTCTTTCAGAAATTTTCTTATTTTAGTAAGATTTCAATTATTTGGATTACTACATACTTTGGGATAGTGCCTGAAGTTTATATTTTTCTCTCATTTAATATTTTTTTAACTGTATAAATTGAAGGTGTACAATATGATGCTTTGATAGACATATATGTAGTGAAATGATTACTATAATTAAGCAAATTAACATATCCATCATCTCACATAGTTTTATTGGAGATGTATTTATTTATAAAGAGCTAGAAAGTCCAAGGATTGTTGTAAAATGTACCTTACATTCTTTTTGCAATGAGACTACATGGGTATGCCACTTGTTTGCTTTTAAGAAATAGAATGTTATATTAAGGTTGTTTCAGAACTTGAATATACCCCTTCAAACAGAGAATAATATAGAATTTACCATGTCATTTTTAATTTTCAACATCTTTGCAGCTTAACTTTGCAACATAAATCAAAGGCTTAGTCTTCATCAAACTTGGCATAAGGTAATTACCTGCTAGTGCTAGATGATTATGTTATCTATAACTAACCCATGAGATATCTATATCCATTTCTCAGATTGCAATCTATATCTGAGATGATAGTCTTTGATAAAGCATGTTATTTAATAGATTATGAGTTTACTTAGTATATAGGCCAAGAAGAGCTCATATATGGATGTCTGTTGGCATTGAATAATAGCGCTGGCCATTGCTAGAGCATGGTGGAAATGAGTGT